>PVJH01002068.1:0-180851 GCA_004026705.1 Nesogale talazaci | reverse complement strand
AGGCACTACACAAGATTTGCAAGATCAGGTAGATTCTTTAGCAGAAGTAGTATTACAAAATAGAAGAGGTTCAGACTTACTTGCTGCAGAGCAGGGAGGTATTTGTTTGGCTTTACAGGAAAGATGCTGTTTCTATGCCAACAAATCTGAAATCGTAAGAGACAAAACCAAGTGGCTGCAAGAAGACTCGTAGAAGAGAAGAAAGGAGTTGACCACCAATCCACTGTGGACCGGGCTCAATGGACTGTTGCCTTACCTCTTGCCACTGTGGGGCCCCCTCGTTAGTTTATTGCTTTTGCTTTCATTACGGCCAGTATTATTCAACAATCTCATGGCATTTATTAAGTAACAGATTGAGACCATTCAAGCAAGGCCCCTGAAAGTTCATTATTGTCGCTTGGAGATGAGCGATCTCGAACAGAGTGGCGCACAAGACTAGTATGTGATAAGACCCTCTGCCTCCGTGAGCTGAACTTGACAGCCAATGACGGGTAAGATCAGGAGCATTCTTTACCAACCTAAGACAGGCGATGGTGACATTAGAAGGCCATTGACCGATGGGTAAGGACTGAGTGTGTGTCCTGACAACCTAAGACAGGCGGAGTTCCCCGGAGGATATTACTTGAAAAAATAAAAAAGGGGGACCTGTCAGGAGCCATCCAGCCCGGACATGCTTGACCTGGCTACAGGCTGGATATGCCTGAACTCTGTTGCAGTTTGTTGCCTGGGGTTTGTAGTTTGTCACCTCGCCTTTGTAACTGTATACAGCCCTGGCCTCTGAAGCCTGACTTGCAGCTGTGCTGCCATTCACTTGTTAATTTTGAAGATCACGATATGCTAATTGCCTAAGCTTGCTTGTCCTATAAAACTGGCTTACTTCTCCCAAGTCAAAAAAAAAAAAAAAAAGAACCCCACCCCGCCCCAGAAAAGATGTAACTACTGACACTACGTATGTATGTGTGTATGTATGTATGTATACATTATGATTAGAGCTGTATGAATCCCCAATAAAATGATTTTTGAGAAAAAAAATGTACAGAAAGTCATGCCACACAGAGAACCCCTCTTGATACATCCAGGTCAATACATTGTTGTGCTGGTGGATACTTCCCTAGGGGTTCTATAACCAATGAACACAGACTGGATTGCTTAAAACAACAGAAACACGTTCTCTAAAAGTTCTGAAACCTTGAAATCTGAAGCTCCGCTTTCGGTCCGGTCATGCTTTCTCTAGAGGTTCTCGGGAATTGCATCCCTTGCCTCCTTTAGCATTTGCTGGCTTCTTGTGTAACCTTTGAGAGGGGGTTGGTTGCTCCATAACTGCAATCCGTGTTTTCCATCTCCTGGCTCTCTTCCTTTTGTGTCTGTGTCTTTAAATGTTTCTCTTTTTGAAAATCTAATCATGGAAAATGTATGGGATCTACTCTCACCTACTGTGAGCTCATTTTAATTAGATTGCATCTTCAAACACCCAATTTTCAAGCAAATTCACATTCACAGGTTTCTGGGTGAGGAATGAAACATATACTTTTGGGAGAAACAATTCAACCCACAATATTTAAACAATACAAAGAAATCCATCACCTATTCCCATAATGGAGACAAAAAAGTTGTGAACATATCCCAGACAGATATGTAGTATTGTGTAGTGTCAATCAATTTTAGAGAAGCTGAGTGTACAGCTCGCTAAGCTTTCTCTTTTTCAGCAGGCAAGCTTTTTGTTAGAGAACAGTTGCTTAAGGTCTGACAAATTCAGAGTGGTGGATTTTATAGTTTTGGTTACATCTAGACCTCATCTCCCATATTTCTAACATTTCTTTTTCTGACATAAAGGTCTGCCCAGGTAGTCACTGCCCTCTCATAACAGAACCCTTGCATCAATTCTATTCTCATATTTATATATTCTTTTGTTTTTCCCTTACCCTCCCTATTTTTAGTTTTTGTTATTAATCTACCTTTCTGTATTCCTTAAAAAATTTTACTATGCAAAGCTTCAAAGTGTTCATGATTTCTGAATAACTTATAATGATGTTTTGCAGTAGCATCCAGTTCCAGAGCCCTTTATCATCCCTGGGGATGCCTGCTCTGGTTAGAGAACTATGCTTAGTGCTTTATTATCACACCCAGGAGGGTGTAACTTGATTGTTTCCTTTGTCAGAGTGAGTGAATCTGTTTCTTTTACATCTTGCATAGGTTGGAGGTGTGACCCAGGACAAAGCCGTTGAAGATCTCATTTGTTAGTTGCTTCCAGTTCCCTCTTGTTTCTGCAGCCCACTTCACTGCTGATAAAATATGCCATGTTCTACACACAGTGTACAGAGGGGACGTATAAACAAACATTCCATGAAGGAGCCAAAGAAGGGGATCAAAGTCTGGCTCATTTGCCTGCATGAATCCAAGTGGGGCTGGCGCAGGGGGGAACAATGCATCCTTTTACACTTTTAAAAGTCCACTAAAGACCATCCTATTAAGAGTGTCAGGTAACAAAGCTACCATTGTTTCAGGGAAGATGCGTATAGTGTGAGTTTGCTGATCTGGTTATAACGTATTCATTATAAGAAAAATCCAGTTCACTGGATTATCAGAGGGTTTTTTTTTTCTTGCTGTAGCTTATGAAGCTAATGCTCCCAATAGCACACTTCTTTTTGTGCTCTGGGAACTTTTTAAAGATAAGAATAAATTGTTTTATTGCTCCTCATTGACTTTTTTCTCTCTCTCACTGACCACGTTCATTCTCAATTCCTCCCAGTCCAAAGGCAAATTTGCCTTAATTCACCCACCCAGCTACATTTCATTTTGGTTGGGATCATTTTCTTTTCTCAGAAGTCACTTTACCCACTCACACAGAAACAGCCTTGAGTTTGTTTCACCCCATCAGGCGCTGAACTCATGCTGAAGGTAGAAACATAGCAACCAGCCTGTCCCATAGGAGTTCAGCCTTGCATTTGTGTATAGAGCCTGAGGGTGTAGGGTACTGTGTGTAGACAGTGTGACGAAAAGACAGGGAAGGAGGATTAAATAAATAGAGGAATGAGTATACACAGTAAGAAAAGAAACATATTTTGTAGATACTGGATAGGGAGAGTCTCCAGAAAATTCCATAATGATCTATATCACTCCATCTCACATGTTACGATTAATGATAATCTCTAATGACTCCTCAAAGTGTATCCATATGTCTGGGGTAGGAATTCTTTCTTTTTATTTGACTACTATCCTCAACGTGGAGGAGCCCTGCTGGGGTAGTAGCTATACCTTGGTTGCTAACTTGGTTGAAACCACCAGCAGTGGGAGAAAGAAGGGCATCCTAATCCTGGAAAACTCCTTAAAATTTTAGAAATCCACATGGGTGCTTCTTCCTTGCCCTAAGGCAGAAGCAAATCAATGGCAGAAAGTTTAAAAGAATTTTGGAAACTCAAGGTTGATAATTCAAACCCATTTGTCACTCCACAGGAGAAAGATGATGTTGTCTAGTAAATATTTACAGTTGTCTAGTAAATATTTACAGTTTTGGAAGCCCTCTTCAGGGACACTGTGAGTTGAATAAACTTGGCACTACTGGGTTTGGTTTAGGGCTGTTACATATTATGGTATGTAGAACAAGACAAAAACAGCCCTATGACTCTAGATCTAAGTGAGAATCTGCCTGAAATTAAACCCCCCACAGTGCTATGGTTTGTAATTTCAGGCCTTTGAGGTTGCATTGTACATATAAGCTCCCCTTTTATATGTGAGGAGTCCCCAAATTCCCAGTTAATGAATGAATGGACATGACTGGGGACTGTTTGTGTGGAGTGCTATGTTCAACCTAAAAGTGCAAATCTCAATGGCCAGCATCAATGCCAATCACTGGAGTGTCTGATGGCTTACTCTCTCTGTCACCTAACCTCTGGAAGGGGGAAATGAGGTGCCTGTGAGAGCTTCTGAAGGGAAAGGTAGAGAATCCAAGAGGCTTCTTATCAATGGAACCTTAGAGGAAGTTTGGGTGGGTTTCATTGCTTGAGAGAATGAGTTCAGATGGCTTAGTCCATTAGATGAAAAAAAAAAAAACATCATGGGAGAGGTGGCAGAGAGATGTCAGGAATTGGTGGAGAAGAACTTTGAAAATGAAGATGAAATACCCTCTTCATAAATGAGAGAAAGAGCTACCTAAAGTATAATATCTTTTTTTTTCTTTGTATTGATTGATTTGGAGCTTGTATGTTTCAGAGGTTCCAAGAGAAAATAGCTTTCTGAGACACTTATATGAGTATTGAATAAGCATGTCCAGGATTTCAATTCAATTGTATTCAATATGCTAGGTGCATGTTAAACTTTGATTATGTGTTTTTGATGGTGCTGGTAGGAATGCAAAAACAAAAGGTATTTTTGGAAATGACAGTCTAGCTATGAACAATGAGAGTGTTCATATTAATATTTGTATTAATATGTACATATTAATATGTAATATGCAATTTGGCATATTAGTATTTGGCAATGTGGTTACAAATATTCAGTCCAATGTTCTCTAGTAAATCTGCAATAATTGAGCATTTATTGGGTGCAGGTTACAAGGGAGTAAAAGAACATGGACTTTGACTATCTTGAAACGTTGAGATTCCATTCCATTTTTTAATTTGCAAAATCAAGGAAGTAAAAGGCATCTTATTCCACTTTAAGGTGATCACAGCATACCCCATGTTTAGCATGCAGCACAAAGTGGGCACTTAACCATATTCTAGATGTCCTACCTTTTGTGCTTTGTCTCAATCTCTACATGGTGCCCCTGACTATAAGAGGGGGTGGAGAGGTTTCTCCTGGTTTCCTGAGAATAAATGTCTAGCAGCAGAGTATCTTTATAGGAGGACCCTGGGTCCTTGATCTGCTGTAATATCTTTAAGAAGAGACATATTGAATCCTAAGTCAGTTCAGAGCTCTCTCTGACTGTCAGGGACACATTGCTCTCATTGTATTTTTCACCACCTGTGGAAGTCATGTGCTTATGTTAATTTTATGATTGGAATGTAGGGGTGGAGTCTAGCCTGTTAATCTGGATGTAGCCATTGAGTAGCCATTGAGGCCTTTATGTGGGAATGACTTTCTCTTAGACTTCTGGGAAATCTCACGATATGTCCCTCATGAAGATGAGAAGCTATGTTCCCCAGTTTTGAGGAGTTATTCTGAGAGATGATGAATCATGGACAAGACAAGATGGCAGCATCTGAGGAGCTGGACGAGCCAGCGGAGAGACCACATGGCTTTCTCCTGATGCCCAGACCTCTGAACCTGGGGCGGCCACTTGGAGATCTCTGGCAACAATGAGTTGCTTATGCTACCATGGGATGCTGTTGACCCTGAGCCCTGGAAGCAAGGAGCCATGTGAAGACCCCTGCCAGTGCTGGGGTTCTGCACCCACTGACCTGTGACTTCGTTAGTCAGAAGGAGACTTTACAGACTGATTTGGGGCACATGGTCTAATATTGGACTTGTTACTTTGTACTGGACTGGATTGGGATGCTTTCTCAATGTTCCATTCCTTTTGAATCTAAACCATTCCCCTATATCCATATGCGAGTCTATGAATTTGTCCCTCTAGTCTACCCTGACTAACACACCACCTCTCTATTGAGCGCCGAGTTTCAAATCAGCTCTAGTACTCAAATCCCCTTCCATCACCCACTTTTCACTTAACTTCCATGTCTTGCACTTCCTGTTCATCTCTGCAATTTTCCCATCTCAACTTTCTTTAGTCTGACTTTAGTAATTGCCTCCTAAATCCATTTCCATTTGTTAAAAAAATGATAACTAAAAACATCAAAAACCTTCCATACAAGAGTAAATTAAAAAGTGTTGAGTCTAGAATTCCTGTTCATATATCAAAAATAAAAGCTGACTGCTATTGAGTTGATGCCGGCTCATAAGGACCCTATATGGCAAGATAGATCCATCCGTGTCACAGCTGAGACAGTAACTGTGGTCAGGGTAGAAAACTCTTTCTCCTGTGGAGTGGCTGGTGGTTCTGAACTGTGGATCTTTGGGATCACAACCCAATGCACTAAACTTCCAGAGCTCCATTGTTCATGCATGAATAAATGTAGTCTCAATAAAACTTGCTCAAACCTGTCTGTGCAATGAGTGGGTGACCGCAGGCAAGTTACCTCAAAGAAAATTTAGAGAAATGGAAACACCAATTTCAGAAGCAAATAAACCTACATCCTGATGTGGCAAGAAACAATATCTTCACATATGATATTTTTGTGTAATAAAAGTTTCTATGATTTCGTAGTCAGACTTTTTGACTTACCAGTATATATCAGTAGTCTTCAATAGTAGGTGAAAAATGAGTGTTATGGAAAAATATGCATGAATTTCAAACATTTTTGCACCAAAATAAACATGAACTAGCATGTTATACAACATATATGGGCATAATCAAACTTCAGGCACTAAAGAGAAGTCATTAGTTTGATTAAAACTCCCTTTAGAGCAACATTAATTCTGCCAAAATTGAAGCAAAAGGAAGTACAAAATTTGTATTGAAGGTTGGGAGAAAGCGTGATGAAATCATTGATGTTCTATAAAGGTTTATGGATGAAAGTGACCCTCAAAAATCAGCAATTTACAAACAGATAACATATTTTAAGAAGGGATGAAATCAATGGTGAAGTTCAGAAAGTCTATAACCACAGGGAGATGAAATTCAGAATTAAAATGTATCACATAAGGGCCATACTGATTATCACTCACAACCTGCATTTCTTCCAACACATTTGTTCTGTTGGAATTCTACATAATTTCTAATATTCTTCACCAGCATCACATCTCAAATGCATATATTCTTCTCTGGGCTTCTTTGTTCAATGTCCAACTTTCACATGGCTAGGATAGGGTTGAAGATACCACGGCTTGACTCAGGAGCACCTTAGTCCTCAAAGTAGCATCCTTGCTTTGCAGCACTTTAAAAAGATCTTTTGTGGCAGATTTATAAAATGCAAAGTATCATTGGCTCTTTTGATTGTTCCTGCCATTTAGCATTTCATGTGGATCCAAGCAAGATGGGATCCTTGAAACCTTCCATCTTTTCTCCATTTATCATGATGCTTCTGATGATTCAGTTCTGAGGATTTTGATCTCCTTTCCTTTGAGTTGTCATCCATAATGAAGGTTGTAATCGGTGGTCTTCAACAGCAAATGCTTCATGTTGCCACATTTTCATAAGAAGGCTGTGTCATCTCCATAATGCAGGTTAATTATAAATCTGCTTCTGACTCTGATGCTAAATTCTTCTTTGTATAATCCAGCTTCTCTAATCATTTGCTGAACATAAAGATTGAATAAAGCATAGTAAGAGAATGCAACCTCAATATACACCTTTCTTGTTTTAAACCATCCAGTATCCCCTTGTTCTTTTTACACAGCAGCCACTTGAGCCACTTACATGTCCCACATGAGCACAGTTAAGTGCTTTGTTAATGAATGAATAAATGAAGTTTGCTAAGAAATGAAAATTGCAAAGAGACAAAAAGTGCTGGGAGGTTGGAACAGAGAGAGAGAGAGAGAGAGAGAGAGAGAGAGAGAGAGACCAGCCCGATCCAGAAATAGAATATTCATTGGAGTGAAAAAAAATCTGGCATTCATCATTACAGATCAGTAAGTAAGCACAGACTGGCCCAGGCTTCTCTTGCTTATTGGATAATCCGACACTGCTGCGTGACTTTGCTCTATGCTTCTGTAGCCCTGGGAAGTGCTGTGTATTTGCGCGTCCACTGTCACTGTGGATTTGTAAAAACTTTTTCAGGGCTAAGGTACTAGAATTGTTTTTAATTACAGATTAAGTTGTAGTAAATCAGACAGGTGATATTATTTATTCAGAGCAACATAGCTAGACTAGATTGCAGATCTGATCAGTTCAAATTGAATGTTGTCTCTACTGGTATTCTTCAATTTATTAGAAATAATTTCAATAAGTTGCATTAGCTGCAGATAAATTTACTTCCTTGAGTGTGTTTGCATATTAGTAATACTGTGAATACTTTAAACTATGGGAATCATTTCACAAATTAATTGTCCCAGGTGCCATAACAGCCCTTGCATAGGAGCAACTGAAGTTCTTGCTCTGATACTTGCACACTGGTGCTGATACTTACACACTGTTCATTTCAGTCAAGTGTTCACAAATATCCCACATGAAGTGGGCTGTGTGGTAGCATTAAAAACATATTTTTGGTTAAGCTTCAGAAACCATGTGCATGCGTCATTGTAGCTAAACTTTCGATAACTCAGGGAGTTCGCTTAGCATCTCCATTGCTAAGATAAAATAGCTCAGACCTAGAGCTGTTGATCAAGCAGAATACCAACAGCTGGAAGATTAATCTCCGCACACAGGTGCGATTATACCAATGCATGTCAACACTGCTTTTACACTTCCCACCAGCCCTGCCTTCATTCATTTCTCTGTGATAGAGTTGGGATACTTTTCCCAGGATTATTTTACAATTTTATTTATCTGACCCCTTCTGCTTGTGACTGACATCTCCTTCTGTCCTCCCGATGCCTCCCTCTGTCCTCACCTGAACTAGCTGTATTAGAGGGGACAGTTCCCATCCTGAAAGAGCCTGATATTTCAGAATTGCTGCATGATGGTGCTGTCTCCTGGGACTGGCCCAATCCACCTGTGATGATGCCTCTACATACAAGAACCCTCCTCCCCCTGTCCCTGAGCAGACCATTAAGCACCTGACACCTTCTGACATTGGTACACCTGACATAGAAATCAGACAGCCACAGTTGGGTGGTTCTTCTTGACAGAAGTTCCTGCAAATGGCATCAGGCTTTGCAAAAGTTCCATGCCTTTTTATGTTTAAAATTGTATATGTATTTTTCCACATAGGAGAGTGACATCCTCATGGAAGAATCTGTCTCTGGCTCCACTGAAGCATAGCAACCTTTAGCTGGAGGACCGGCCTTCTATGGTTTACTCAGCTGCTGTGCTCAATTAGCCATACTGTTTGTGTGTAATATATAAATATATATCTATTCCCCTCTAACACTGTCAAACATGTCAGACACGGAGCAGCTTTCTGATGTGGGTACCGCCTCATTAGGCCCCTGCTGTGATCGTCAAATTCTCTTTCTTTAAGGCCTCTGGAAAAGGTGGACTTAAGCTTCCTTTGATAGAGCTGATCTTAAGTTTTCACACTTTTTTGAGTTGGACAGTTGCTGATGAACCAGTGAAATTTTAGACTCCACTGGGGGCCAACTTGCCACAAAAAAGAAACACTGAGTCAGCACATACTTTTTATTTTTTGGTGTGCCCTTCAGCAGCAATCATTTTGAATAATCCTATTGACATAATTTTGTTCCTGACATCATCGTTTTTCAACCCTGGTCCCAGTGAAAATTTTGGCAAGTTAATTCTTGGGTATTGCAGTTTCTCCTCTCCTCTGCTGAAACATGTCCCCGGAGTTAGGTTCCTTCAAGGTAATTTCTATGACAACCTCCAACCAAGAAGAATTTTGAAGCATCTTTGGTTTCTAATAATGCTTCTGTGGTCCTCTGTTTATGGAAAGGTTGTTAGTTTGAACCCTCCCTGAGACATTGCGGGAGAAAGTCCTCAGGATCTGCTTTAATAATGAGTCACACCAAGCGCGCCCAGGTGGGGCAGCTCTGTGGGAAGGCTTTGAGTTGGAATTGACGGGGAAGCACAGCACAGCAAAACCCTTGCTAGAAACAGCAACCTTCTCAACACACAGACAACTCCTTATGACAGCCCTAAATGACTCAATGCTACCAAATTCTTCTGGGGATAAAATGACCCACTGTTGAGAACCACTGCTTAAACTTAGCCCAGGACTTTGCTTCCTTCAAGGTAACTTCTCTGAGAACCTCTAGCCAAAAATGTATTTTAGGGAATGTGAGCCTAAAAGAACTTGATAAGTGTGACTCCTGTGGTTAGAGAGGCAATGCTTTGAATCAAATTGTTTGTGGTGATTTCCATATTCTTTTGGGTTTACCCTTTCTTCTACTTCTGAAGCCCTTACACTCAAGCTCATGGATACGTAGCCCAAATCTGCTATTATGCAACAGACAAGGGTCTCACCCATGCCTGGAGAAAAGTTGGAACTTCTGGGATTTCACATAGCTCTTTGAGGTTTCTTTTCTTCCCACAATCTATGAAACCAGACACACATGTGTTCTTTTATTCAAAAGTCTTTCTGGATAAATAAACAAAACATATGCTCATAATGTGGTATAAAGCTTTGCTAAGGGTTACACTGATGGACAATTCCAGAATTATATATCAAATATTAAAAAATGAGAAAGTGGATAAAGAACGAATGATATTGCAGAAACCCCACAGGTTTATAAGCAAGAAGCAGAATAGTAATTGAACTTTGGGATTATTTTTCATATGATTAGTGGTGGAACGTTGGTGGTTTTTTCTTAAATATAACTAAAGTATAGCAAAAGCTGACTAATATGAGCATCTACTGTATTCCAAGAATGACAAATTCAAAAGAAAAGCCAATTTATTCTTTGTCAAAAAGGATAATTCAAAAACTGTCTTGAAGTAAAATGCCGTCTAAAATAAGATTATATATGTACATACAAGGAAATCCAGTCAATACTAATATTATTCACATTTATACACCAACCACGAAAGCTAGGGCTGAGGTAATTGATGAGTTCTACCAATATCTTCAGTCTGTAATTGACCAAACATGTAATAAAGATGTATTAGTAATTGCATGCAACTGAAGTCAGAAAATTGGAAGCATAGAGGAAGGAACAGAGTTAGAACATTTTGGGTAATAGAATGAAGCTTGAAATCATACACATACCTTTTTTTAAACAATATAAAGAGTGACTAAGCATGTAGAATTCTCTCTGTGGGAAGAGACCCTGGTAAAGCTCAATATCAATAGCTACAATGAGTCCAGGAATTGGTGATAGAACATATCATTAATTGCTCATCTGTAAGTTCAGATGAAAGCTGAACAAAATTTAGACCAGGACATGAGAACCAAAGCCTCACTTAGAGCACATCACACCTAAATTGTGAGAATAATTCAAGAACGTGATGGTAGAAAACTTGATGAGCTGTGTGATGACCCGCAAGACAATCATATAGGAATAAATACAAAGGTCATTACAAAGAAAAGACATAGCAGGTTAAAGTGAATATCAAAAGAAACCCCAAGATTCACTCTTAGCCAGAGGGTCAGGCAAATCAGTGACAGATGCAGTGAGAGATGATCAGAACATTTCAAAAGGCAGCTTGAGAAGAAAAAGTGAGATAGTGTCATCAACTATAAAGACCTATGGTTAGAAAATAAAGAAGTAAATGCTCAGCATTTCTTAAGCTAAAAGACATAAGGAAAAAATGCAAGCTTCAGGTTGAAATATTAAAAGATTATTAAAGCAGTATATAAAGCAGGAATACATAATAAAATAAAAGCAATAAATAAAATAAAATAAAAGCAATGAATAAAGCAGCAAGCAACAGAGATAGAATAAGCAGAATCATTGTACCAGAATGGACTATTATACAGTCATTATTTGAAGAGATATTATGTGATCCAGAGCTGATGGTACTGAAGGAAGAAGTCCAAAGGGACAATCAAAATACTAGTGAGAAACAAGACTCCAGGGGTTGATGGAATACTAACTGAAATATTGGAGCAAGCCAGTGAAGTCCTGGAAGCACTCATTGAACTCTTGGAAGATAGCTATCTGGCAACTGATTGGAAGAGATCCCTATTTGGACCCATGTCAAAGAAAAGTGATATACCAGAAGTTGGAAATTGTTGAAAGTAACATTAAGATCACAAGCAAGTAAATTTTTGCTAAAGATTATTCAATAACAGTTCCAACAGTACATCAACAATGAACTGCCAGAAATTCTGTCTGAATTCAGAAGAGGATGTGGAAGAAGAAATATCATTGCTGAAATCTGATGACTCATGCTCAAAAGCAGAGAATACAAAAAAGATGCTTATTTATGTTTTATTAATTGTTCAAAGACATTTAATTATGTAGACCAGAGGTTCTCAATCTGTGTGTTGCATGACACCTTGGGCGTCAAATGACTTTTCCTCAGGGGTCACCCAATTCATTACAGTAGAAAAATTACAGCTATGAAATAACAACAAAAATAATTTCATTGTTGGGTCGTCACCACAACACAAGAAACTGTATTAAAGGGCCACGGCCATAGGAAGATTGAGAACAACTGATAAAGGGTGGTTTTGAGAAAAAAAATGGAAATTCTAGAACACTTATTTGTGCTCATGTGGAACTTTTACATGAACCAAGATGTGTTTGTTCACACAGAACAAGGGGATAAAGAATAAAATTGAGAACAGTGGGTGCCAAGGTTGTGTACTCACCATATTTATTCAAGGTATAAACTGAGTAACTAATCTGAGAAGCCAGATTCTATGAAGAAAATGGGGCATAAAGATAGGAGGAAGGTTTAACAATGTGTGATAAATAGGTGATAATATGTCCTTGTTTAAAATAAGGAGAATTTGAATGCTTGCTGCTGACACTCAAGGAGTACAGCCTTCCACAAGGACTATAATAACATAATGTGTGGAAAATATAAATCCTAACAAGTTGATGCCAACAGGGAACATTATGATAAAGGGGGGAAAGATTAAGGGTATCAAGGATTGCATCTTGCATGTATGTACAACAGATGCTCATGGAAGCAGCATTCGAGAAACCAAAGAGGGTATTGTGCTGGATAAATCTGCACAACACGTCTTTCAAGTGTTGAAGAGCAAGGATGTTATTTTGAGCACTAAGGTGCATGGGACCCCAGCCATGGTTCCTTCAACTACTTCATATGAAGGTGAAAGTTGGACAGTGAATAAGGAAGACTAAAAATTTGATAGGCTTGAATTATGGTGTTGGTAAATAGTATTGAAAGTATCATGGACTGTCAAAAGAATGAACAAATCTGTCTTTGAAAAGGTATTTCCAGACTGGTCCTTAGACATGAAGATGGGGCATGTGATCAGGAGAGGCCTGTCCCTGGAGAAGGACACCATGGTGGGTGACGTAGTACACAGCAGAAATAGGAAGACATTCAGTGAGACTGATTGACAAAGGGACTCAAAAGGAACCTACAACAAACAGGTGTTGTGAGGACGGCATCAGAGCAGGTCTGGCTTTTAGTCTCTTTAGCACGGGGCCACTGTGAACTAAGACTGACTAGGTGACACATAACAACCACACTGTGTGTCCTGTGTGGTTATGAGTGGTAGGGGCAAAATACTGAAGACAGCAGTTAAATAGTCCTCCCCCTAAGAGATTATATCCCATTTGTATGTGTACATCTGTGTGTGCAGGTATGTAGTATCACAGATGTTCACAAGTATATGTCTTTCTGAGTGAGGTGTAATGTAGGTGATGTGCTCACATACATAAAGGCATGCAAGGCAGAATACTCACTCATTCCCAGGTCAGGAGGGGCTGACTTAACATGATAGAGGCACACACTTGAAAAACTAACGTTTGTCACTAGAGCTGTTGACTTCAAATGTCCACGCCCTTTCCTTTCCATTTCACTATGTACCAGTGCCCCCCCTTCACAGCCACCCCCCACTCATCTTCTTAGAAGCCCACGTAAAGAGATTCCCAGGGTTGAGAATCCAAAGGAAATGCCCTTATTTAAAATGTTCTAGACGTAGCCCCGCTTCTTCTGCATGTGAGCAAGAACAGTGGTTGCAGTTCATAGTCAGAAATAAGAGCAATAGCTTGTGTCTAAGGGCAGAGTAGGCCTGACCAGGTGGGACATTCCGCAGCTCACGGAAAGCCCAGTTGTTTGATTAGATCATGGTCCTCAGCAGACAGGCAGAGTGATTCTCTTCTGGTCCCTCTCTGACACACCTCAGGTCACAAAGAGATGGAAATGACCTCGCAGCTAACTGCATTACTTTTGTTGTTTGAAAGGCAAAATGTTCCCAAGTCAGTTATCCTAATGCCCCATGATCAAGTCGACTGCAAACCTCTGTCTTATACATGTGACCCAAATTACAAAGAGCGTTAATATGAAGAGGAAAAGCTTTGTTCCTGGAAAGCAGGTCGTCACCAGCTTTGCTGCCTGCCTGCGTGATTGCCTGTCTATGGGAATAGCTGCCCATTCGTGTCCTCTGCTCATCACGCAGGCCCTGACCTCCCTGTCTCTACTTAAACAGGAGCAGCATTTTGACGCATCACCCATGGCACTACAATCATCATTTGTGCCCTGACAGAAAACACCTGCTATGACTGATAGCAATTATGGAAATGCTGTCTCTATATTTAAAAAGAAATCTTTCTCTTCCACACGGTCTCTTAAAATACACACACACAGGTATGTCTTTATCTCTATAGAGACTATTATACAGTTCAATCATTTTTACATATATTACCTCATTTAATTTCCAAAAACATCTTGTCGTGTAGCTGGAACAGTTCATTTTGCAATTCATCAATGTACCCAAAAGGCCCTCCGTAGGACAACCCTGCTATAGCGTACATAAAGCGGGAATAGATACTGTTTTCCCACCCACCTTGTCTGATAGACTTAGCATTTAAAGATGTTTAGTGTTTTCTTCCATCTGAGGACATCAACATGTTTTAAAACCAGCGTTCGATGAAAAGAAGGGGGAACATTGTAGTCTTATAAATCCACAGGAGTGAGTCACTTTCCCTGCAAGAAATAGAAAGAATGAGCTTGACTAGAGTCTAAAGTAGGAGAATCTAAATGAGCCGGGTTCGGACAGCTGGAGGGCAACTTGCTCTTGTACCTTGCTCGCTAGGGCCAAGTGTAGAACTAGTGATGACAGTGAGTGAGTGAAAGCCCGAATATATTTTAATATATTTTCGACTCTTAACAACATCATTTCTGTTTGTTAAAGACATCCATTTGGCTATTTCTCTTACAGCAGCCCTAGACAGCCAAGATAAAAGGAAATAGAGCGTTCTTGCCTCCTTGCTTCAGAGATGATGAAGAAAAGCGTAACAACAATTGTGGGAAGAAAAGCCGCGGGCATGTGCAGTGCATTCACTGTATGAACTGCGCCCGCTGCATGCCCAGAGACAAGGCCACTAGGAAGTTCATCATAAGAAATATAGTGGAGGCCGCGGACGTCAGAGACATTTCCGAAGCGAGTGTCTTCGACACATATGTGCTTCACAAACTGTACGTGAAGCTGTACTTCTGACTGAATGATGCCATTCACAGCACAGGGGTTAGGAACCGGTCACGTGAAGCCCACCAGGACCGAACACCGCCATGTCGATTTAGACCTGCAGGTGCTGCCCCACGACCTCCTCCAAAGCCTATGTAAAGATTAGAAGCTGAAGAAAAATAAGCCTAAAAGGAAATAAAATGGAAACTGTTCTTAAAAAAAATGGAACTAGAGCTTGCCCATAAACTTACTCTATGGTACAGGATCTCTGGTACCAGGGCCACTTTTCAAAAATGTGTCTTCCACTGCAGAGCATCATATTTCTTCCCCGGAACAACAAGCCCACGACAAGTTTCGTGGGGCATTCTCGAGCCTCACATTAGCACGGCACCAGAGAGTTTATGAATTCTTTTCTCTGGCTCAACATCTACTTTCTAATTTATTTATTGTGCCTTCTCTTCCCCCCCCCCCCAGCTGAATCCAAGCATATTGTGCCACTCTACCCTAGAGTAACCTTCCTCTTAGACCTTCCCAGAATAACAACCAGTCTGCTCTCTCTGAACCGGTGAGTCAGGAAAGCGCAGCAAATTCACACTCACATGCTGTTGTTTAAACAGTTCTTAAAATTGCCCTTTGTTTGCTATCTGTTTATTCACATTTTCAAACCAGACTATAAACTCTGAAAAGCAAAGGAAATAAAGACTTAAGAAAAAAACCCGCAGCACTTTGCCGAGAGCTCCCAATTTCAGACATCCTTGCTTAATGAATTATTTATTTGAATATATCTCAAAAGGTAGATTTTCCTCTGAAAACTGCCATCTTTGACTTTTCTCTGATGACACCTAATTGGCTCCTAAAATTGTTTAAAACAATTCGCTCTAATATTCCACATTTCAATGTCATTTCTGATATACAGCCATTCCCTGGGTTAGAGGAGGTTGTCCTAATTTCTTCTGTCTTTTAGAATGTGGATGGAAGGAAAAGGAGGTGCAAAGCACTGTCATATAGCCTTACTTGGTGGTTGACTACAAGTTTGGTCATTCAAGCCTACCAGCAATTCCTCCAGAGGAAAATGAGGCTACCTACTACTGTAAGGATTTCCATTCTCAGAAACCCTACAGAGAGTAGCTGTGAGTCAGAGAAGACTTGGTGACAGTGGTGTTTTTGGTTCTTACGAGTGCTAGTGGCCAAGCGACTAACACACTCAAGTTCTAACTCAAAGACTGTGACTCAGATCCAGCCACGGCTGTCATTGCACATTCTGCTTCTGTGAAGATCTCCAACCTTGGAAGCAGTAAAGGGCAGTTTTTGAGTTGAAATGCTGCAGAGAGTCAGAATCAAATAGAAGGCAACAAGTTTCATGCAAATCAAAGTCCACTCTTTGCAAGGATTTAAAAGTTGCATGGTCAGCACATGAAGGTGCTGGTGATGAAATTTTCCCAAGTAGGGGTTGGATTCAGCAGTTTCAAGGTGAAAACTCATCTGCATACCATTAAAGAGTCACTAGGAGTCTAAGGTGTATAACCCAGCGACTGCCGGTAATCACTTCGCTTCACAAACATCCTCAGAAACACTCCTTTTCCTATTTCATAGATAAAGAAACCAAAATCTATAGGTTAAAGAAAATGCTGGAGTAAGACAGTAAAGAAGTCGAATGTGGAACAAAGCTTCTTGATATTTTGCCTGATGGGCTTTCTCTACTTGGCGCTACCTTTCTACTTTATCCATCCTTTATATCCTCACATCCTAAAATTCTGTGAAGGTGGAAATAATGGCATGACGATTGGTTTAATAAAAGAAAAAGTGAGAAGCACAGTGACCTGTCAGCTCCTAGGGGAATGGCTTGTTGCATTTGTAATTTAGAATTTGCCTGGGTGAAGCTTTCCACTCTTGTGCAAACAAGATGACAAGCAATGCTTCCTGACAAGCTTGGTGAGGCAGCGTGATACCCAGGCAGAGCAGGGATGTCATCTGGCAGTTATGAGTTTTAAACCTAGAGTTATTTCTTTTGTGTCCTGGTCGCTGTCCCATTCCTTTATTAAGGTACAGCTCACCTGGAAGGATGCATGTTCATTCTTTCAAGTCCATCTGTCAACTTGCTGAAGTGCAGTCAAAGGCCTTTCACCATCACATGTGAGACTTTCACAGGCTATCAGTGGAACGGCTGGAAAATTACAGGCCTCAATAAAACTCACCCTTCAGCCCATGCTCTGCATTTTGCAATCTACTTCTCTCACTATTTCTTACAGGAGTGCTCAGGGTAATCAGACTTGATCACATTATGCATCTAAAATTCTGTCACTGACCTCTTCCTTCCCAGAGAAGTCAAAGATAAAGTGATTTCAAGTGCCATTTAATCTGAAGAGGATCCAGAAAGTAATAAGAAAAATTCAAATGCACATATACAGATAGGTACAAATGAGGGGACTTCGGAAACTTGAAGAAATCTTTAAAAAAACTATCTTTCAATTTCATTTTCCCACTAGCTGTTTGAAATCTCTTGTATGTAAATATTTTTTTTGTTTTGGTTTGGTGTTGGTTGATAGAACATACCAAAATACTATTCTAGTCTGTAAATTTTTGAGTTATACCATCAGATTAAGGATTCTAGAAACTTGATTTTAACCAGATTTTAGCCAACAGTGAATCATATATGCCAATAAAATGTAATTTAAAATGTAAATATGTTTGTTCAAACATGATTGTTCTAGATACAGTGCTTTAAAGATAAAAATAATGCACATCATCCTAAAATTTTCTAGTTGCCATATTAATAATGATAAAATATTGAGTTATAGCTAATTTCATTAATATATTTTATTTTGCACAATATATGCAAATGCTATCATTTCAACAGTAATACATTCTATAATTTTTTTCTACCAAGTCTAGTAGTGTGCACTTTGCCTGTAGACACATTTAAATGTGAGTAAGACATTTAAGTGGCATGCTGATGCTAAAGCCGGTAGGAGAGCTAATTGTTAAAATTTCAGGATTTCATGAGGTAGATGATTGGTAGATTGAAATTGACCAAGGAGTTGGCAAATGCTGCTTTTTTTTAAATTACTTTTTATATTTTAGAAGTGATATTAAAATGTTTACCAACACACTACTGTGATTGCTTACTACCATGTTCAAAAACGTATCCCTAGGTAATAAAACATAATTATGCATTTTGTAAATAATTTTCTTCAGTAACTGAGTTTAGAACACTCTTTAATTTCATTTAAGTGTGTTTTAGGGAAGAAGGTGATTTTCACAAGGAAGATGCCTTGAGAAATCTCAAGAAAGTTGAAAACCAATAAGTAGTGATAGAAATCATTTGAGCAGGAGTCTTGGTGCCAGAGTAGGTACACCTTGGGTGACGATCTGAAAGGTGGGCAGTTTCAAACCACCACCTTGCTCCAGTCTACAGCCTTTCTACTGTGGTCCAGTTCCAGTCGGTGTAACCCAACAGGGCCAGAAGAGTCACTGAGAATGGGCATCAACTGACTGGCAGAATTGGGTTTGGTTTGGGGTTTGAGTAATTTTGATTCCCTGTAGGCACAGTATAATTCTATCCAATGGTTCTTGACATTTCCACTTGGATTCTGGGGTGTGGCAAGGATTGCATCCACTGGATTTAAAAAATGTGTCTACATGGGAATGGTGGCAGTGGTAAGAGGAAAGCCAGGGGAGAGGAATAGCATGAAGAAGGGTGTGGGATTTCTTGTAGATGTCATAAGCCTCCATTTTTTCTTTGCTTAATGAGAAATAGAGACTTTATGCCAAGATATTAATTTATACATCTGAACCTCATTAGCAGTATTAAAAATCATTTATTAAAGAGTACATAATTCATTAGGGTTTTAAAACTGGCTAATATACTTTTATGAAATTAAATTTAAATAATTAAAACTAATTTTAGTGGTGAAGGCTCATAGGATAGATTTCCAAGATGTTTTATTTTAACATTTTTGACCTATCTAACAAGTATACACTTTCTATAAAAAAACAATAATAACTACAATTTATTGTGTGTGTGACTATATGTCAGGAAATTTAAATATTTATTTTAATAGATTTACACAATATCCTTATGTGGTGGGTAGAGCTATACTGATGCCATAAAGTGGGAAACTAGAGCTTTGAATGATTAATTCTGAACTCATTTAACTGAACTGTAAGTGAAGGTCTTTTTAAAATTCAGTCTGTGGACTTTTCTCCAGGACAAATTGTCTCCCCAGAACTTCAGATTTCTTGGGTTGTATTCATTGTTTTTCAAATTGGGAGTATGGGACTAAGAGAAAGAAGATCAAGAGTTTTATAATTTGAGGAACAACAAGGACACTTTTGACCTAATGTTGAGGTTGCTAAGTCGCTTAGGAGAGCAGCAAACTCAGATATCCCTCCCAGGAGGTAAGCTTTCTCACTGTGAGGGGTTTTATTTTTGGTTTTGTTTCATTTTTTGTTTTTTTTCATCCTTTTGGTAAATATGTCAGTGTCTAGTATTACTATTAATGTTCAATGTATATGCATTGAATAAATAAGTGTGCTTTGTTAGAAAAACAAAACAATAATAACATTAACTAAAGAAACAAATCTCAGGCTCAGCCCTGGTGGCGTAGTGGTTGTGCATGGGATTGCAGCCCATTGGGATGGAGGTTCATTTCCAGCTCACAGGAGCAAAGGTTGGGCCTCCTATTCCCACCACCAGAGGACAGTGATGCCCAAAAAACTTAAAGAAAAAAAAATCTCTAAGAATCGTAATGGAAGTTCACATCTTCCACGCATTTAACGTGAGTCAGGCAACATTCTAGGTGTTTCTCATGCATTGTTCATCTGGTCTTTGTAAATTGGGGCATTAGGAACAGTTATCTTCATGGTATAAATAAGGAAGTCAGAGACACTGTCGTGAGGGTTGCGAACAATAATTAGAGAACACTCAATGACATTTCCAAATGCTCTATTTATTCACTGCGAACATTCATTGCAAACATCACACATCAAACAATTTGAAGTTGAAGGGGTTACGTAGAAGTACGAAATAATGTAGCAAACAAGTATAATGGTATAAAATCATAAAAAGTTAATTCAGCAAGTATTTTAAAGTTAAAAGTTTCAGTCCATTCTGGTCAATGCCTTCATGGGTGTACCTACCCTGGGCACCAGGTGGAGAGACTAGGATTTGATGTCTCCTAGATCCTAGCTCTCTGACTTGACCAACTCTGAGTTCCAGATTTTGTATACCATGGTAGCAAAGTTTGGACGTTCCCATGATATGCAGTTGCCTTGGGTGCTTCTTATCAATCTGATACATTTGTTTGGTCATATATTGAGTGTTCTGGCCAGAATGCGTACTCTCTTGACTTGTACAGCAAAGTTGTGTATGTACATTTGATCATCAAGAGAATGTGTAATCTCTTGCCTTGTACGGGATGTTGTTTATGTACTTTTGGTGGTCATATGTTGAATCATCTTCTGCAGAGAAAGCATAATCTCCTGTAGCAGAAGATGTCTTGCAAAGCAGTTTTCATAAAATGGAGTTTCTTTTGTTCTCATCAGACACACAGAGGAAGCAAAGTCCTTTAGTACTATGAATAATAACTGAAATAGGATTTGAACTCAAGAAGTCCCCAAGCAAATCTGGGTCTACATTTCACACTTTTAGCTCACATGGTATATGTCTCTTTTATTGAGTGGATGGCACATGAAATACAAATACTAAGCTTACGTAAGAATATAAAATTGTGAGAAGAAGGTGCCTGACCTCCTCTGGCTTCACAAGGGGAAAGGAAAGTCAAATTCAACATCAGCCCAAAGCTGATGCCTGTAAAGCAGCCAGTGATGCTTCTCTTCCCTCACACCTTCCTTACTGTTCTGAAAGCAACTACACCTCCTGAGACATGCTCATCAACACTGAGTTCAAAACTTCATCGCAGTAGGCACACAGGATTTACTGACAATACTCACAATTATGGGATTTATTAGGTAAATTATCACTAACAATTTAACATCAGTAATACTCAGGATAGAGTTCTCATCCATGTCTGCAAGCTGGCTCCAAAGCCTCTGAGTCATTTGGCCCCTTGACCTCTGTCCTGCTCAGGACAGTGTCACAAAGCACCATCAACACTGCTGATAAATGCCCGAGGAACTTTCCACTTCATCAGACACCTCACCTAGAAGGTACTTGCTCTAGCTCTGTGGGTCAACAAACAGCTTTTGTGATTAAATGCCTGGAGCCACCCCACTCTGTGAGTGAGTCTCTTGCAGGAAGGAATTCAGATTTTTCCCTGCTTGAGCTGGGCAGCCCACTACTCTGTTTCATGCTCTTGCTGTCATTAGGGCCACTGCTTCTCTGGTGTCACAGCTCCGTACCCCAGCTAAGGAGGCTCAGTACACAGGAATCTCAGAGGCCAAAGAGCCTCTCTGTTGCTGGCTTCTCTTTATGGAGGCAGGGAGATCCACAGTTGTTGCTTCTGAGATGGTTCATTTTTTACTCAAATAACCAACCACCCTGTCAGAATTTCATATGCTTAATTTACATGATCTCACCAACTCCTTTGCTTGGAGTCATAAAGACTATGACTAGAAGGATATTATATAATTCATTGCTGCACATAACAAAATGTGAAAAATCATAGTTCAAAGTAGCTGCTAAAAATAGATGCATATATTGCCATCGAATTTGTTGTTAAAATTGCAGTAGGAAAAGCCACTTCCTACTATTTAAATTTGAATGTGAAGAGTTGGAATTTGAACCAGCCAATAAAGAATAAATCCGGTTCAGATATGCATAAGCAAGGCAAGTTAAAGCATGTTTTACCAGAGAAGCATTCTATCATGTCTTGCACTGTCCGATATCTCCCTCCACCCACTTTTCTGTTGCCCATCCCCCCAGGAAGGGGGTTATATACAAAATCATTGTAATCAGTTTCCCTTTCTCTCCAACCTTCCCTTTCCCTTCCTGGTATCTCTAATTGGTCCTGAGAGGTTTATCTGTTCTGGATTCCCTGTGTTTCTTATCTGTACCAGTATATATCTTCTTATTTAGCTGGATTAGTAAGGTAGAATTGGGATCATGATAGTGGGGTGGGGGGAGCATTAAAGAACTAGAGGAAAGTTGTATGTTTCATCAGTGCTATGTTGCACCCTGACTGGCTCCTCTCCTCTCTGTGACTCTTGTGTAAGGGGATGTTCAGTTGCCTACATACAGATGGCTTTGGATCTTCATGCTGCACTGCCCCTCCTCCACAATGATTTGATTTTTTGTTATGTTTTATGATAGCCCGGCACAATCAGTTTTCTTCACCACATTCACTTATGCACCTGATATTTCTTCAGCGATCATATTGGAAAGGTGAGCATCATGGAGCGGCAGATTAATAGAGCAATGTGTTCTTGCATGGAGGACATGAGTAGAGATCCAATGCCCATATCTTGCCTTAATACTAAACTTATAAATATATGCACATAGATCTATTTCCCCTTCATCATATAAATATATGTACATACCTGTATTTAGACATCTGTAAGTGACCTTTGCCTCCTAATTCTTTCTTCTATTTCCTTTTACTTTCCTCTTGTCCCACTGTCTTATTCAACCTTCATTTGGGTTTCAGTAATTCTTCATGGTTTCACTGCCCTTAATCAAGTCCTCCCAGGCCTCCTACATCCTTCTTGCCATGGATTTTGGATCACTTGTTGCTATCTTGTCCCCTGTTTTGTTAACACCCCTTCTTTTCTACTACCTCCCCCTCTCCCATGTCCTCCTGGAACCATTGGTCCCATTGTTTTTTCCTCAAGATTGTTTATCCAGTCTATCTTTTTTAGATATACCTGCAGAGATAATAGTATGCAAAAAAATCAAGACAGAGCAAAATGAAGAAAGAAAAGAAAAGAAAACAACAGAAAAACCCAACAACAACAAAAAAGATATGCCTGTAAATAGTTTGAAATCTGTTTGTTGACCTTTATGAATCTTTTCCAGTTGAGTCTGTTGGGATGCCACACTCTGCCAAAAATCTATTTTTGGTATTCCTTTAAGACTTCCTTTCTCTGCTCCCCTTGCTGTTGTGTTGCAGATCCTCAGTGTTTTGCCTTAATGTGGTGGGGTCAATTCAAGTGCAATTCCCACTAGTGTCTTCAGTCTTGTCCCCTGTAGGGCTATGGGTCAGTGTGGGATGTGTGTCTTGTAGTGGGTCTGGCCCTGTGCTTTGGCTCCTCTGAGCAGGAATACAGTCCTCAGGGCTTGCTGGGCGAGCATGTGTTCTACTCTCTCTTCCTTCCCCTTCATTTTCTCCTGTGTGCTCTGATAAGACATGTCCCTCTTTGTGAGCTGTAGCTTCAATTTTGTCCTCTGGAGTAAATTCTTCTGTGGGACTGGGTACTGTCCATGGAGTTGGAATTTGGGTTGGCAAATAAGGTGAAAGGACACAGTCTCAAAATATACCTTTATTGCTTTTAAAGCACACGATTCGCTTTTGTTCCATTTAAATAACTTTGCCTTGGTTTATATACAGGGCCCACATGTGCACATTCTGGAATTCTCACATTTGCAATGATTCTTATGATCTATACAATCAAACCCTATCACATTATCAGTAAAACACAGGCAACTGTCTTCCTCAAAGTCTCTGCATTTAGCCATGATCCCTCTAATGTCAGCAATTATATTATTTATTCTGCATCATCTTTTGGTTCTCACTTGAATTTCTGTTGATTCTTTTTTCAATGTACTGTTGCAACCATTGAAAAATTATCTTAAGCAAAATTTTACTTATACATGATAGTTATAATGTTGTCTAACCATTCTTGCACTCTGCTGATTATTTTATTTTTAGTTTTTAAAAGTGGCACAAAGATAGATTTTTTCCAGTTGGTCTTCTAAATTAATTGGCACAGATGCATGAATGCTCCCCACATTGCCTCTCTATGCTGAAACATTTTAATTGGTATTCTGTCAAGTTCTGGATTCTTGTTTGTCAACATCACCTTCAATGCAGTTTAGACTTCTTGATCCTATGCTTCCTCCTGAAGTGGTTGGACCTTGGCCAGATCTTCGGAGTATTGTATCTCTGACTATCCATTCTGACTATTTATTATAAATATCTGACTATTTATTCTAAATTAATATACAGGCTGAACAATTTGTAAATGGAAGAGTGGTAAGTAGCAGTAGGAAGATAATCGCAGGTGACATGACAATAGGCCCAGTGTGCCTGATGTGCGTTGAAGAAATTCGCTTCCCTACACTATAAACCTCTTTTCATGGTCCCTACATTGCAGACACTAGGCACATACAATGGTAAGTGGCATAAAAGACCTGTTTGGAATGTGGTCTTTTTCCAGTGCATTGAAAGACAAACACAAGATCCCTGGCTATACAGCAGCTGAGTGGTTGGCAGCTACCAATGGTTCCAGTAAAGGTCTGATGATATTGTCTTATAAGTATTATAGTCTAGACAACCTTTTAGTGATGTTCTATTCTGTCACATGTAGTCTCTATAAGTCAAAAGTCAACTTTATGACACCTAAAAACCAAATGTGATATTAATAACTATAATACATACGAGAGCAAAATCAGCAGTCTATCAGGCCAAATGTCATAGAAGGAAAGGAGTAGATTGTGGAGGTTAAATAAGACAGAATTTGTGTACTCTCCTGAAGACGGGAGGAAAGGTTTTAGATGTTCCATTAGATTTGGAGAACAATATTTGGTTTACATCATAAGTTATGTGACCAGGAGCAGTGGGAGGTTAGACTGAAAAGGTCAGTTCAGGTCGTAGCATGGAGGGTCTTGAATGCCAGGTGTGAGGAATTTATATTTAATCAATAGCAATAGCTCAGTAGAAAGCCCTGAGGGGTTCTGAGTTTCAGAGTGAGAATTGCATTTCCACTTTAGGAAAATAAATCTGACAGTTATGAGTGGGATGAAGTATAGTAGAGGGACCTGTCAACTGGAATCCATGTTGGTAGTTATTATAGTAGGTTGAGCTCAGGATAATAATGTTCTGGGATGACAGAGTGACAGTAGATAAGGATAGAAAAGGCTGTGTGAAGTTCTTGGGATTCTCAAAGAAATTTGATCTTAACAAAAGGATGGGAAATTAAGATTTGCTATCAGGGCATTGGCTATATAACTTAACTATTCATTTATTCTCTTTCACATTCATTAATTCATGATGAGATTCAGAGGAAAATAGTAATGATCATTTTTATTAAGAGTTGATGAATAGTACATACTTCCTATAAATTTAGCCTTTCTTTGAAGAGGTAGAAAGTAAGTTGATTATCTAAGTCAAGGTAAAGGCATTCTTCTAAGGCATACTCTCATAGAAATGTTAAAAAAAAGTTAGATCCATTTTCTTCTTTCTCAAGGCCAGTCATCAAATTATTTCTAATAGAATTCTCATGCCTACATGTACTAGGCTATCAGTGCTTTAAAATAGTTCTTTACAGAAAGATCTTTTTATTTTTTAAGTTTCCTGGTTATTTTGGATCAATACTAGAAATTTCTAGAGAAATAAAATCAGCTAGAAAACTGACTAAATCACAGTTTTCCAAGTGAATTGGTCTTATATTTTACATTACCTAGCATAATGTTTTATAAGAAATCGGCATTTAGTACATAATGTTAAATAAGCTATTTTCATTTTTTTTCTCCCTTAGTGTCACTGAGAATCAAATTTGATTCTATGACAATGGGTTTCTTGGTTAATAGGAAATTGCTAAGTCTTTGATAGGAAAGTGCTATGATTTTGGAATAGCCTTGTCCACAATTTAGATTATCTCCCTGTTAGACTGGGTTAGCTAGAAAAACAATATCAGTAACATTCATACACATATATGGAAGAACTTTACATTAAGAAAGCATCTCAGCAAAGTCCAACTCAAGGTCATGGGTCCTAGGGTAGCTGCAGCCCTTTGTGGACTCAGAAACCCAAAGAACAATGACGCAGAGAGGTGCAGTAGAAGGCAGGGAGATCACAAGTCATCAGGTGCAGAGTTGCCTGTGTCCTAGGGTCAGTGGGCTCATAGCTCAGGGTGTCACAGCTCTGCAGTTGGTTCCAGGGTCAGAGGCCTATGTGGGGCTGTCCATGAGGCCAGAAAGACTCCCAGCAAGGATAAAGATGAAGGACAACTCTTCTACACTGGTAATAAACCGAAGTCACTGTTATGGTCTCAATTCTGACTCCTGATGACATCCTTGGACAGAGGAGAACTGTCCCTGTGGATTTCAGATACTGGAAATTTTTACACAAGTAGAAAGTCACATCTTTCTCTCTCTGGTGGCAAAGGGTCAACCTTGTGGATCACAGGCCAATGCTCAACCACTCCGCCACCAGGGCTCCTCTACACAGGCGCTAATTTATATAAAATATAATGACTACACTCCCCATTTTGTCTTTCCTATCTATACTCTTCCCACCGCATGATCTTATGGCCTCTGTTTACATGTGTAAATGCCTTCACTCAACTGTGACTCCCTCCTGCCCTTGGGGGGGGCAGGGGAGTGACGATTAAAAATATTACTTCTACTTCATTGGAGGATCCCTGATGACACAGGGGTTGAAGTGACATAAGTACGTCAAAAGGATCAACAGGAGTAAGATGTTACCTTCCCTAGTGAGCACTTCTACTTTGTCCTGGAGCGTTACTGCACTTAGGGTTTATTCTTTGGCAATGGAATGTAGGGTTTGAGTTACTTGTTGAGAAATCATACCTGAATTTTTATTTTAAATATTTTGTTATTGTTGAAGATATTCATAGCATGTGCCAATTTCATAACCTCTGCATGTACAGCTCAGTGACATTGATTATAGTCTTCAAATGGTGCAACCACTTCACTCACCCTCCTTTTCCAATTGTTCCTAGTCCATTAGCATGGATTCTGTGTCCCCAAAAATTCTAGTTAACTGTCCAGTTGCTGTGTTCAAGTTGATAACATTCTATTAGCTCCTTAAAAGAGCAGTGTTCAAAAAACAAACAAAAAGCAATCTTTACTACTAAAGTAAACTGCTTTTCTTTGCTAAAGAAGACTTGAGCTTTATAATCCTGGTTGAAAGTTTAAATAGTATCTCAAGAGAATTGTTTCAGGCAGGGCCTCATCCAGGCTCAACTCAAGAAAGTCTCAATTATGTGAAGTTTTGAACTTCTGCTCCAGTTTCCCACTTTTGATCAGCATTACTCTCTCAGTCTCCATGAAGCAGCATGCACTTGATGGCAGTATATTTGGTATGGATCTTTGACAGGCTATTGAATCAAAATGTTTTGCTATGGTGGTTAAGCCTCCTCTAGTTCTGTTGGAGAAGGCAATTATTCAGTTTACTTTATGTTGAGATGAAACTGTCTAATAAGGAAGATGTGATACACACACCTATCTGTACTGCAAAGTAATCTCTAGACAGAGTTGGTAAGGTAAGAGCCAAGTGCAGAGGTCAGGAAGGCTCATTCTGGCTGTGATGATCAGTGTCAGAAGCGAGTAACTTCATCTCGCCACATGAAAAGAGCCTAGAGATATCAAAAGGACAAGCTAAGAAGGGAAAGCAACAAGGAAAGGGTCTTCAGGCAGAACGGTGTCACTTGCATTTGGGAGGTAGAAAGTAGGGTAAAAGAGTCTCTAAAATAGCAGAGGGGAGTCGAGGGCAGGAATTTCAGTTAAATCCATGTAGAAAGTTAAAGGCCAGACTGAGGTTTATGAACATTGTTCGGTTTATTAAATCTGGTTTAATTCTTGATAATGTATAAAATAAATTAGATCATCAAGTTTCTAAAAGTAGAGAAATGTATCAGAGAGCTGTTATAGAAGTCTGGACTGGAAACAATCACAAGCTGATTTGGGACAATTGAAATAAATATAAACATATATGTATATACACACACATATATATAATTTTCAAGTAGAAAATTAAAAATTCTACATAATGAAAATGTTTGGAAGACTGTTTAGATGGGGACAGAATAAAGAGATAGTCACAGAGCTCATGTTTGAGGTGAGAGAGTAATGAAGGGAATGACAGGAAAGACAGGGAAGTCTCTTGAACCACTCAGATGAAGCAAAGGAGAAGGAGAACCCGACTCCACAGCAGTTCATAGCCAGTGGAAACAAGGCAGGCTTGCAGATTCCCTTAGTGTCCATACACCCTGAAGAAATGAGAAACAGGCTGGGATCAGACACCTGTTCTCCAATGTTCACCTCTACAAAGTTGACAATCACAAAGAATTGGAAGCAGCCTAAATTTTCATCCATTGATGAGTGGATTAAAAAACCCTGGTATATACATGTAATGCCATACTATGCATCCTTAAAAAAAAAGTGGAGAGGCATCTCATCTTATGGAAAAAGTTGGAAGATAGTATGCCTAGGGAAGTCAGCCAAGCACAAAAGAACCAGTACAACATGAGTCCACTGAGAAGTTCACACAAGAACTATTCTTCATGTTGGTGGGCACACCTCTTTGTGGTCCTCAGCATGTCAATCACAAAGTCCCTTACCTTGACTAGTTCTGTCATCTGGGACACCTGGAATTCTGTCTCCTAAACTATTTTCATGATCTCACCTAATTATTCGATGGGAGTTAACAAATATATGGATAGAAGAACTACCTTGGTAATGTGTTTCAGAACTGAAAATCACAACATTTAAAACATTGTAGGGAAGAGAGTTTAATTTGGCTTTTAATTATGCTGCAACTGAGATGCGTAGATGGAAATGTTCGTTTATTCCATCCCACAATGGGGCTGATGAATGCATTTGAATGTAAGACTTAAAGGAAATATTTGAGGATTCTTTATATAAGTATAATAGATGAAGCCATGGAAAATAAATGAGAAAATCTAAGGTAAGTGTATGAAGTTATTTGACATGAAAGCGATTAGAGATTTTAAAATATGTATCCCATTGAATCTGGAGATTTCTGGAAAGAGCAAAAATTCTACAAGAAATTATTTATTTGTTGTCAGTTGAAATTTTCTATAGGATGTTGTGCTTGTGAGTATTTGGAAATAGAAGACTTACTAGTTTCCAAGATTTTTAGAACTTCATTTTGTGGGTTCAAATAAATCTAATCAATCAAAATCCATTCAATCAAGTTTGAATAATTGGTTTCCTGACAGTTGCATCCATAGTTACACTTTTTGCTTTTTGCAAGATTCTGAATTCCATTTTTCTACTTAGAGGCTATTTTAGGAACTAGAACTTCAGGAACTTCTATACTTTTTCTTTAAAACCAAATAAGTTACACTAGAGCTCTCAAGAATCATGTTTCTTCTCTGATTTCACTAAGCTAAAATAAAAATTCCATAAATTAAGTTGTTTCCAATTTATATGCACACTACATATCATTTCCAAGGGTGTAAGTCTCTATGCGGGCATAAGGCCTCATTTTTCTCCTGACCATGGTGCGTGGGTTTGAACAACTGGTCTTGCACCAGGTGTCCAAACCCTAACACCTCTAGATGCTTCCAGTTCATTCAGTAGGCTTCTCATAATCAGTACCACTCTGAAGGAAGGAGGCGAAAAACAACAGAAATTTAAAAACAGTAGCAATAGAATTTTTAATTTTTTTATCTCCCTCATAAAAGCACTTTTTCACCACCACCACCACCCCAGGAGGAAATGATGATATTGTTTTGATTTGGTTCATTTTGTTCTTAAGAAAACAAAGACAAAAAAACAAACCAAAAACTGGGAATGTACTAGGGTGTTTGTGAAAAAGATCTCCAGATACAGGTCCAGAAAGTGAGGGAACTCGTGAAGAACAAGTGTCAATGAGAAGCACAGAGGAAGAGAGAGAGTGATTCCTAGCATGAGTACATATTGAGGTATAGGACAGGAGTGAAAAGAGGATTTGGTTGATGCTACTGATGGATACTTAACAAAATCGACCAGTATCTGAAAAACTTGGATAGCTTTTGTGATACCTAGGTTTTATGTCCACTTGAGGGGGCCAGGATTCTCCTACAATGCATTCTAACACACAGTGGCTTACTCTCTGATGGGTCTCTTCTAGGAAACATCCATAGACTAGAGCTCATTACTATGGAATGACCAGCCTCTGGAGAAAGATAACATGTTGGATCAGGAGACAGCAAGATTGAGCAAGATGTTTCACAAGATGGACTGAGTCAGTGGCTACAACACTGAACTCAAGCAAAGAACAAGTGTGAGGATGACTCCTGGCTGGACAATGTTGCTCAACTCAATGGCATTCATCAGCAGCAACAATCTTGTCACCAATTTGATATGACTGGAGGAGATTTCATTCAGGATGGGATCCACTCTTCCGATAAATTAACAGTGTGTGGAAGCTAACAGAAATCTATACTGGATTTGAGTCTCAAATCTGGTTTGTCAACCTCCTGTTATATAGCCTGCCAATCCCTGAAGTCACCAAGCCGATGCTTGGCCTTGGGTTCATTTGGTTAAGGTCAGTTCAAAGCAGCACCATGTCTACTATCCTTTGGTTTTCCTGCTTCATTACCCTTCTTCCTGTTCATCAGTCCTTTCAGCTACATCTGACCCACAGACCGTTGCTGGAAAGGATTTACCAAGGAGCTATCTCTTGCTATAAATATATTTCTATATACATATAAGAGGCACGTTTGTTTTTTTTCTCTTTGAGGCTAATACAGCTTCTAAAATAATGAGCACCCCACCATACAGCTACAGGGCTTAACTGAATAGGCTTATGTATGCTTAAAAGATTCACACAGAGAATAAACCAATTAATCTAATCTAAAATTTTCCAAGGTAGAGAGATAAGACCTTTAGTAAATTATATAACCCCTTTATATGAATTAGAGAAAATAAGGCAGAGATAGTCCAAAATATTCTAAATACTAGACAAAATAGGGCAGAGATAGTGCCAAAATGCTGACATGGGGGTGTGCAGTGAGAACTGAATTTCAAGTGTCTCTTCCTTAGCAAGATGTCTTTGTATTTTGCACACACTGTACAACCAAGGGCAAAAAAAAAGCATATATGAGTAGTTCTTCTGTAAGAATCCTTAAGTGCTAAGAGCTCTCAAGTATAAACATTTCTGATGTCCTTCAATGGTATCAGTGACAACCTGAAGATTAAATTCCCATAAACAGTGATGAACATTCTTTTTTTTTAGCACACTGCATACAATTTTTCCTACTCTGGCTTCATCTTTTCTCACTTCCTCTCATTCAGCAATATAGTTTCTCCAATTGATGGTCCCTACCTCCTAGTCTCCTCAGAAATCACCTGGGAATGCTCTTATACACCTTCCAGCTATTTATACTTCATTACTCTCTCTCTCTCATTAGCCTCATTTAAATGGACTTGCAAAGCTAAGTTTTCATATTTTGTATAATGTGTGGAACGTCACCAATGAACTCACAGGATTATATTGTCCTATTACATTGCCTAGTGTAAGATTGGAAGGAAATAGGTCTACATTATTGACTGACATAGCCAGGACCAAATGAAAGGAGACTTGGTTTTATTTCTAGGTTCATCCAGTGATACACTGCTGTGCTTGAGGGGGACTGAGGGAACTTGCACACCATCCTGGTAGCTGTGTTGCAGAATCATGGAACATCATTAGGAAGACATTACAAAAAAAAAAACTACGAGATATCTATAAGTAAATAACTATTATTCCATTTTCTTGTAGTTAATACTGCCTTACCTGTGGAAAACATGGAAATGTGGATTGCTTGAGTCATTTTGGAGAATGTCATTTGGTAAGTTACGATTTAAATGCTTCTTTATGTCAACTTTTCCCCTTCACCCCTTTTTCATTGATGGCTGATATTGTGTTTTTATGATAGATTTCCTGGATCATAAACAATCCCTAGGGTCATTAGGACCAGCAGAGCAAAGGACGTTGTTCAAGGTCATGCATCAGCTTTCTTAGGATTTCTCCATACAGCTAAGGCAGAACTGGGGAATTCCAATGTACCTTAGCATGTTGTGTTGCATTTAGTGTAGCACCCCTTCTGTCCTTGTTATATGGTCACAAGTCAAATCTCACTCATAGCAAATGTAGAGGGCTCCGCAGAGGGCTTCCGAAGCTGTACTTGCCACAGAAACTGCTCACTGCTCTCTGTCCCATGGGATTGCTGGTGGATTTGAAATGCTGTCCTGGTGGCTAGAAGCTGAGCCCTTTGCCGCTCAGTCACAACAGGGCCTTGTGTTTCATTTAGCAATGAAATCATTTCAGGAGAAACTAACACTGTTGGGTGACTGCAGTTAATTATAAGCTTCCAGATAGGAAAACAAAAGCAAAACCAGGCTAAGCTCATTATTGAATCCCCAGAAATGAAAAGGAGATGCTCAGCAAAGGAGAAGGAAGGATTAAAAAAAGAAAGTTAAAAGTGAAGCCTTGGAGTGACAGAAGAAAGTTTGGCCAATCTAATTTTCAATTTTGCCTTGGGCCAAGATGGGTTTCTAAAATCTAAAGGGTTGTTCATTTAACTGCCCACTTGCCAAGGCCGGGGTATTGTCACTGTGTTTACAGTCTGTGAAGCTCTGGATTACTGGCCCGTTTTGTCCCTTTCTATTTTATTGTGAAGAAGACAAACAATTGCTCTATCGTCCAAGTAGACAGTACCATCTGTAAAAGTGCTCTGCTTCCAGGAGAGGGCTATTGGTGCTCTTTAAAAAGACATTTAAATCAGAGGAGAATGTCAGCCATCACAAAGAGGAATCTTTTATTTCCTCAAGTCCTCGCTACCTTTTTTACCGTGCCACTGCAAACTTCACACAGCTGAAGGAAGCCAGGCATGAAACAGTGTTCTATTTAGTTCAATGGTTAACAGACAGCTTCAGTGACAGCATTTACCACAGGAGCCCTGTGCTGAAAGACTTGGTAATTTTAATAAGGTGAAAAACTATTTGGTGTACAACCTTACTGTGTGAGGGAAATATCCTTGACCCTTTTTAACTCTTCATTGTCATAGAATGTATTAGAGAAGCGCTTCTCCAGTTTTTGCTTATGCAAAACTGGTAGCTTCTGACCGTTGAGGGCATCAATGCAAAAATTAAAGCCACAGAATTTCCCCTAGATTTTGGACAGAAGTTGAGCAATCCTTTAGTTCCAATTTTACTGGTCAATTAAAGAAATCAAACCCAGAAGAGTTGAGTGACTTCAGTCAAACTTGTTAATGCTCTGTTCTTCCTCCCTTCCTTCCTTTGTCCTCCTACCAGTTCTTCTTGTTCTCTCCTTCCATCCTGTCTTCCCCTGTCCTCTCTTTCTATCTTATTAGTGGGAATGATTCTTTTCAATACCTTGCCCACCCAGCTCACACTTAAAAAAATTAATGTTTCTTCCCTTCCTCACATTCACAGAGTAGGTATTGCCTGATAGATAAAATGCCCCCCTTTCTTAGGATAAGGTCAAACCAACATGAAATATCTGATCACTTCCCCAGTTTCTAATTCATATCATGTCTAGTGTCAGTCACTTAAAATTTAGAAGTCTACAGCACAACATAGTTTTATTTCAGTAAGCATTCATTTACTACACAGAGCAATAATTCTATCTAAAATCAAATTACAGTGTAACATTCCATCTCATAGAGTTATGGATTATAGGTAGTCCATAATAATGGCTATTTTTACTAAACTATGAAGTATCTTAAAAATGTGGATGACTATACATGTTTCCTTCTGTTTCTCACATTACCTTCACATAACAGTCTTACCACTATCTTTTATGGTAAACTAGAGAATAGGTCATCAACTCAACTTCAGCTAGGGGAAAATACAGTCCTGAGATCTGAGATCACTTCGACCAGGCTACGTGGTTCATGTGTATTAAAGTCGGGCTGAAAATCAGCTTTTCCTCACTTCAGCTTTGTGATCTCCCACCTCTTTCAAGCCACTTTCACTCACGATGATAGTTATTCCCAGGTGTGTTTCCCTGTCAGGAGCTGTCCATGGACAGTGAGAGGAGAAAGAATTGTGAGACAGGTGAGACTCGGGGAAAGGTGACAGGAGTCTACCTTTACATAAAGGAATGTGCCAGCATAGGGACAGGGTGCCAGGGAAACAGAGAGGCAGCTGGTTTATGAATGACAGATCATTCTTCGTTAGAAAGCTTGGGGTTGGATTCATTTATAAGAGTCAGCAGTTCCAAGTCTGAGGTAAGCCCCAAAGACACTCCAAAACAAGCACAGCTTGATGCCAAGAACACATAGGCAACAGAGAGACAACTCTGTCTTCAAAAATAAAATTAAAAGGTAATGCAGAAAGAGTTACATAGTACGAATGAAAAATGGGTATGTCAGTCTTATGACCTTGAATAAATGGCCTCGTAGAACCTCATTTCCCATTTAAAGAATATTTGCATAACTCCATCTCTTCTTCTGTATAACTGGAATGCAATAAGATCTTGGAATGTGTAAATATTACTTATAAAGATTATATTCCAATATAAAGAAGATTCTTGCATTATCCATTATCAGATTCTTTTCCATGAAGATTTCTATACCAGGAGTTGAAATACAGATTAAGAACCATTATTTTTATTTGAATTTCATTAGTACTTACTTGACTTTGTATTAGAATGTTATCATCTGGCAGATTGTGGATATAAAATTTACCCCAGAATAATGCAAGGTCAAAGAAAATTAAGAGACTAGTACATATTTAAGATACTTTTTCCATCTCATTTTACTTAAAGAATATGAAACAAAATGGTCTAAAGTATGTGGTTTTAGCATGTTCTGTAGTATAAGAGATTGTCATAATATTATGTGTTTAGATTGTATTGATGATCAAATTATTTTTCTTAAAAGTGATATTTCTTTGAACATACTTATGTTTAAATGAGTCCAAACATTTTTGGAACTTTTAAATATATTTTGGATAATTTACCATCATGATTTCTCGGGGATTTGAACTGGAGTTAATTCCACACTACCGTGGCTGCATTGATGAAAAACAAGGAATTGGAATACCAATTTTAGGAATTGGAATACCAATTGAAATGTTTCAAAGAGTTGGTGAAGCACTGGAAGCACTCAATTGCCTATGCCAAAAAATTAAGAAGATTCCGCACTTGATCAAGTGACGAGAAGAGATCCATATTTATGCTTATTCCAAAGTAAAATGACACAACAGAATGTGCAATTTATAGAATAATACATGCGAGTAATAGTTTGCTGAAGATCATTCAACTATGGCTTAAGAAAGTTAGATTTAGAAGAGGAAATCGAAAAATATATATCACTGCTAATGTCATATGGATCTTGTCCGAAAGCAGAGGATAACAGAAAGCTGTTTGCTTATATTTTATGGACTATGACAAAGCTTTTGACCATGTGTGGCAAAAAAACCAAAACAAAACAAAACACTATGGGTAGCCATGAGAACAATGGGAATTCCAGAACATTTAATTATGCTCATGTGGAACTCGTGCATGGATCAAAAGGCAACTATGTGAATAGACCAAGAGAATCCTTCGTGGTTTAAAATCAGGAGAGTTGTTCATCAGGGATGTAGCTCCTTAACATACTTATTTGACCTGTATGTGAGAAAGTGATTAGGGGAAACTGGATTATTTGAAGAAGACAGCACAATATTTGGACGAAGGCCTATCCACAACCTGGTGATAGGCAGATGGCATAATCTCGCTTGCTGAAAGTGAAGAAGGTGTGAAGCATTTGCTGATGAATTTCAAGGACTTCAGCCTTAAGCATGTATTGCAACTCGATGTCAAGAAGCACCAAATCCTTATAACTGGACACAGGATAAATTATGAAAAGATCAAATTGTTCAGGATTTTTGTCTTGCTTGTATCCATAATTCATGTCCACAGAAGTCACAATCAAGTTATCAAAGTAAATCTGCTGCACAAGACATCTTTCAAGTGTTGAAAAGCAAGAATATTACACTCAGAACTAAAATACACCTGATTCAAACAAAGGTATTTTCTTTTTTTTTTTTTGGGGGGGGGGGTTGCGAGCATCACTGCTCTGTGGTGGTGGGAGTAGGAGGCCCAGCCCCACTGCTGGAATTGAACCTCCATCCCAGTGAGCCGCAGTACCGCACACAATCACTATGCCACCGGGGCTCAGCCCCCAAACAATGGTATTTTCAACTGGTTTATGTGCCTGGGAAAGTTGGAGGTTGAATAAGAGAGCCAGAGAAAGAGATGACATTTCTCTTGGTGTTGGTGAAGAAAATGTAGTGAAGTGGGCTCCAAGCAGAATAAGTCAATCTGTCTTGGGGAAGTCCTCTCAGAATGCTCTTCAGAGGCAGGGTGGCAAGAATTTGTCTCAGGTACATTGGTCATGTTTTCAGAAGAGACCACTCCCTGGAGAAGTCCGTGTGCTTGGTACAGTAGAGGGCGGATGAACAGAGGAAGGCCCTGGACAAGATGGTTTTCTGCAATGGCTTCGAGGATGGGTTCCAGCACAGAGCACTGTGAGGATGACACAGGATGTCTCCTTGCGCTCTATATTAGTTAACTCTGCATGGGACCAGACTCAGTATCTCTGAATAACCCAAGTACCTTAAATATGTTGTATAAGTCTCATGCATATCATAAAAGTGTGGTAATAAAAAGAAAAAATGTAAATATTTCCACTCAAAGAAATACAGCAACTCAATCCATTCTTTGTTTGCTATTTAGTATAAGTTAGGAGACACAGTGTCTGGCCCAAGCTATTTGCATTTTTGACTGTGAAGCCAGCTCTGGATTGCTTGACCTCTAAGTATTCTGTCAGCAATATCAATCCGGATCCCAATGATATATGTGGTAGTACATCTAGCATCTGGTTCTCTTGGGACAAGTGTGATTGATATCTTTTTCCTTTTTGATGTATTTTTCTTTTATTTATATTAAAAGATCATTTTATTGGGGATGCCTACAGTTCTTCTAACAAATATGCATCAAGCATATTTGTACATATGTTTCCATCATCATTTTCTAAATATTGACTGTCTATTGAGTCCTTGGTCTCAGCTCTTCTTTTTACCACCCCAACCCCCACCCTTGAGACCCCTTGAAGAATTATGAAGTATTGTTTTCATATCTTCCACTGACCACTGTCTCCCTTCCCTCACAGTCTCTGTTTGCCCCTCTGTTGCTCTCCCCACCTTCCCCCTTCCCTGCTAGTATCACTGCTCCCATTCCTGTCCCTGGATTCCATGAGCTATGAGCTCTTATTTCTTTTCTCTACTAGAGTACATGCTCTGTTCTAGCCTACAGTGAAAGGTAGGACTGGATCATGATAGATGGAGATGAGGGGGCCTCAAGAAACCAGAGGAAGAGTGTGTGTTTCATCAGTATGGTATTATTTTGCAACCTGGATGACTCCTCCTCTCCTTGTTACCCTCCTATGAGAATATCTTTGTAAGGACACTGAGGATCATACATGGGCCCCTGTATATGCCCAGAATAGTGCCTGTGATAGTACCCCCCACTCTCTGACATTGAGTCAATTCTGACTCAGAACAGCCCTACACAGGGTTTTCAAAGCGGCACATCTTTCTGGAAGAAGACAGCCTCATCTTTCCCTTATGGAGCCAATGATGGATTTGAACTGCCAGTCTTGTAGTTTGGAGTCTGAAGACTAACCCATGAAGCTGGATAATGACCAGGAACAGCCCAAAGCTAATAGCCATGATACGATGTTCAGGTATGTTGGCAATTGCCAACCTTTTTATAAATTCTGCATCTTTCCCATGTTTCTCCCATGCTGAATTCTGCTAAAGTCAATTAGGTGTTAGAGTGCCATAACATAACTCGCAGGTGATCCTCAGAGTTACGTAGTTTCTTGGGAGCGGCATGAGGATCAGGAAGTATGAAAGAAACGTCTGCCTTCTGCAGTGCAGGGGAACTCTCTTTCACTCCATTGCACTATGAAGACTCTACCTATTCTGCACCATCAGCATAGAATCCTCTGAGCCTGACTGTCTGCTGCTGCTGGCTCCACTTCTGACTTCCTTCTGAGTCTCTCACCATCTTCAGTGTCATATCCCTTGACATACATTGCCATTCTTTTGCAAGGTCTCTTGCCTCTTTTCACACTTCCTGCTTCTTAGCTAAGCTTTTTTTAGTTCAGCTGCTCTTCGCTTCTTGATGTCTCCAAAACTTCATGGGGTGGGGGGAGGCTGCATCTATATATAACACCTTATCAATTTTCAGATTTAGTTCTTCCCAGGGAGGGTCATAATCTGAAGAAATCCCCTCTCGGTGGACCCCAGACATATTAGGTGACAATGCACCCCATTTACATAGTTTATTGACTAATTCCTATAAAGTACATAGAAATCACTTTATTTTCAGACTTGAAGCAGACAGAATATGTCAAACCAAGTTATCCACACTTTGCCAGCAAACAAAAAGCAAGCTGGCAAAAGTAGCAGTGCCTCTTGGGTAGAAAACTAGGACAAACATGACTTCTTAGAAATTAGAGGGAAAAAAATATTTTGAACTGTTTTTCCAAAGAACCATGAGAAAATGCCACATCAAGTCCCATTTCACCTCAGTCACCTTAATAATCAGTAGATGCAGAGTCAACTAATATATTCTAAAATATAACTCCCAAATATCCTTCTTTATGGGTCAACTTAAGTGACCTCGGAAAATTTCAGTTGCAGAGAGCTGACTGAAGTCCCCTGATAAGTGGCTAATTGTATATATTTTTCTTCAATAGTGGCTTCAGGAAAGAGCTTTGTCAACCTGCAATCATGGCATGAGAGTATAATGAGTAAGGAAGAGAGCAGGGGTAGAGAGAACATTAATAAGGATGAGAGAGTGATTGGAGAGTTGTTAATTTTCAGAAGAACTCTTCAAACAATTGGTGCAGACATGCTTGAACAGCCATGGATGAAGTCACATGATATGAGGAGGTACCTCTCCCCCAAAAGGAATTGCACTTGGAGAACCAGAGTGTTCTTGGTGTACATTTTTCCCCACTAGGACAGCATCTAGCAACTCACTCTGAGTTAGTGCACCCAGTGGGGTCACTTGGGAAGTTTCACTTTGGTCAAAAGGAATTTTTTGTAAAGCAGTTTTGCTTCGAACCTCATTTTTTTTTTTTTTTTTTTGGCGAGAGCCCATTTATGAGAACAGTGTGTGGCTGTGAAATTTTGTTTGCTGCTCAGAAAAAAAAAATGCCTCAGAAACTGCTGTGATGTCAAACACAGCTCACAAGGGCAGCACTATGGGAACAGCTCAGGTTTATGAGTGGTCTTCTCATTTCAAAAAAGGAGAAATGTAGATTGATGACACACCTCGTTCTGAATGTCCATCAACTTCCCAAATGGATGAAAATGTTGACTAGCTATGCATTTGAAGTTAGTTTCACCAGGTCAGCCAGTTCATCAAGTCTTCTATTTACAGGTTCTGCAAAGAACAGCCAAGGCCTGGTTTGCGGTAGACGGGGGACTGGTTTTGCCACCACAGCAACACCAATCCTCATGCAGCCATCTCAGTATGCCAGATTTTGGTAGAAAACAAACAAACAAAAAACAAACAACAACAACAACAACAACAAACCAGCATGCTTCTCTTGCCCAAACACCTTACTTACCTGACCTCACTCTGTGGGAGTTTTTGTTTCTGCAAATGAAGAGCACATGAACGGACAGCGATTTGATGACTAGAAGAGGTGAAGACAAAAACGAGGGAGGTGCTGTCAGCCATCCAAACAGATGAGTTTGAAAACTGTTTCAAAAAATGGAATAACAGTTTTGACAAATGTACCAAGTGTCATGGAGAAGACTTTAAAGGTGATAAAGTTGTCAAAAAATTTAAATCATTGCTTTGAAAAAATTCTGTTTTTTTTTTTTTTTTTTGGTAACTCTTCATGTATGCGTGGGCAGGTGAGAACAACATTTATGATAGCTTGAAAAAGTTTTTTTGGCCTAAACTCAATCTAAGTAAACATCAGAAAGTAGAATATAACTAGATGTTATCATTCCCATTCAGGTTGAAAAGCAACTGTCCTTGTTTATCTCTGCATTTTATCCATTAGAAGATTTCGATACAGTTTCCGGGTCTTGTAGTCTCCTAACCATTTCTGGCTACAAGTCTTTCCTTGAGCCAGGGGTGAGCCTTCTGTTAGCGCTTTCCTCCTGGTGTCTATCTCTCATGCTCTGTGCTAGCTAATGAGGACATACGACCTCTTGGTGTGACTCTATCAAAGTCACTCCGAAATATTGGATGACAGTACAAAGTATGTTTATTGAGCTATTAGCAAAAAATGGACAACCTACAATTGAAGTTTTGTCAAGCTTTGAGGAGCTTTGTGACTACTCCATTATTCGCGATTCTTAGAAGGGCTCCGTGAAGGAGCTCTGGTGGTGGACATGTTATACATTGGGCTGCTCTCCACGGGGTGGGCAGCTGGAAACCACCAGTCCCTTGTGAAAGAAATACAGGATTTTCTACTCCAGTGATCAGTTTAGTCTTCGAAACCCACCTGGGTCACTATGAGGGAACATTGAGTCAGTGTACTACTCACTGCTTTCCAGGGTAGTAAGCTGAGTCCTGGAGCCTCTTTACAAGTGTTAATTTGCTTTCCTCCTTTCTAGACAATTCCCTTTTCTCTTCAATTCCCTTTTCTCTAATTCACTCCAGGACTGTGAACTTTACTGAGGGGGCTCTCTTTCTTTCCTTCTTTGTCCTTCTTTGTTTATAAAAATAAGGATGCAAATGACATATGCTTCAACAAGTCTGTGGTCAGGTTTCTCATTTTTTTTTTTTTTTTTTAGGTTTCTCATTTTTAAAAAAAGAGTTCTAATGCTGTGCTTACAGAAGTTGATCAATAATAGTATTAGATGAATAAACACTTTCATACCTCAGACTGTTGAGTCTCCGAAATAATTCTTATGTTTATCTCCTGCAATCTCTATAACTGCACTTTGTTACCTGAGCATGAACTTATTAGAAGGATTAAGGTTTGAATGTTTTTCTTTTCATTCTACCTAGAGGTACCTTTAAGCATATTCACTTCAAAAAATAAAGGAAACACTAAACACAGAGTGCAAAGAAGCTACTTTCAGAGAACATGGCAGTGGAAAAGGGGACTGGACATAATCTTTTGTCAGATTATTGCACTGATTAAATGAGAAATTTTAATGATTGCATGCAAATAAATTCTTGGTCAGTATTCAATTAAATAAAAAATTTAGGAGAGCAATGCGACCAATTGATGAATTTGGAAATCATTACCTAGATAGCAGTTCTCAACCTGTGGATCATGACTCTGTCATAGGGTCTGCCCAACTCCTAACAGTAGAAAAATTACAGTTATGAAGGAGCAATGAAAATAATTTTATGGATGGAGGGTCAGCACAGCATGAGGAACTGTATTAAAGGGTCTCAACATTAGGAAGATTGAGAACTACTGATCTAGAATGTGGAACATCAACATTCATATATACACATATACATATATATCATGCAGAGTATGATAGGAATCTAGAAGAATATATGGTATTAAGTGCTACCATTATAATGTGTAGCCAAATGTTGACTGAAAACAGGTAGAAGGGATCAAACAGATAGAACATGAAAAGTGGAGTGTGGGGAAAAGGTGGTGGAAGGATGGTGGAGGCTAGAAACTGGAGGGAGAACATTAGAATCAGGAGGGTGGGTGTGGGAGTTACATAATCTGGTGTCAATTTAGGGAGGGGTGGAGTCTAGTCTGTCAATCAGGTCACAGATTTAGGACTTCATTGGGTGGGTCACAAGATAAAGAGTTCACTGGAGGCCAGATACACTCAGAGTCTCCATGCAAGGCATTCCCATTGACAAGCCACAGGGAACTATGCTAATGGCACTCAGAACATTGGGGCTAGAAGGATCACATGGAGATCCATGGCAGTTCTAAAATGCCTACACCACCACTGGATCCACAGGACATTCCACCCATTGGCCTGAGATTTTCCTGAACTTGGTTGGCATCATTGCGTATGCTACATGAGTGTGAAGAGGAATTTACAGACTGGAACTGAGCACATGGGCTAATATTGGACATAATCTCAATTGAGCTGGGATGTTTTCTTAACATACAATTACTCTTTACATGCAGTTCTTTTCTAGACATATGTGAGTGTCTACAAATTTTTCTTCTCTTGTCTACCCAGACTAACACAGTGGAGGAAAAGATCCATGAGAATATAGTTATCATGTATTTTATTATCCAGTGCTGCTGTCATATGGGTACCATAAGTGAGTGTCTTTTTTTGTTTGTTTTGTTTTTTGGGCATCATTGCCTCTGGTGGTCATGGGTGCTACCCAGTGCTGCTCCTGAGAGCTGCCGCTGGATTTGAACCGCCAATCCTGTGGGCTGCAGTCCCACACTCAATCACTTATGCCACTGGGGCTCAGCCCAAGTGAATATCTTTAAACCACATTAATTTTATCAGCTTAAGATTCTAGACATTCAAAAACAAGAAGACCTATTTCTAGATGAAGGCTTTCTCTCCCTGAGTTAACTTTGGGATAACTAAGTTCCTTATCTCCCACATTTCTGCAGCTTCAGCATAGATCAGTTGCTTCCTAAGCACAATATGGCACCTTTCCCTCACTCCATCCTTAGCTTCCTGCTTATCTTAGCCCAGCTATGGGTCTGAGCTTTTTTTATGTCACTCAGAAATGAATAGATGTAGGACCCACTCTACTCCGACATGTCCTCAGAAACTTAAGAAAGGAAACTCTTCCAAATGATGTTACACCTGAAAGTACAGGGAATAAGAATGCAACGTAATTAAGAATAGCACCATTTCCAATCATAAGTGATTATCCTGGTGCTATTTGGCACTGTCACAATCCCCAGTGAGACTCCAGTTCTTCAGGGCAAGAAAAGAATCCAGGTCATTTGTCGGCCTTTTCTGACATGGCTGTGGTGCTGCCTAGCACAGAGTACTCATTCAACACACAGCCTATTGGGCTGTTCGGTTTCCTCGGAGAGAGCAGCAACAGCTATTTTACAATGAGTGCATGGATAAAGGATAAGTCATTTCCATAAGCATATATATTAACCGTTATTATTTATACTCAATATTTTCATAACAAGATGTGAAGTAAGTGGATGATGATAAGGAGTAATAAAGTCAAAAGGATCTCTGATTGGAATAGAAAGACTTGGGTTGAGTCTATTAGCTGTGTGTATGCAGGAAGATCGTATGAGAATCCTGGGTTTCTGTTTCTCATATATAAATTCAGAGATTTGTATCAAAGAATCAGAACAATTATTAGTGACTCTGTGTTGTGCAAAAGGAGCCACTTAGAACTTTTCCAAGAAACAGCCTACAAAGGGGGCAATACTCAGTAACCATATATATTAAATGACTTTAAAATCCAACATATGTGAAGAACTCATACAACTCAACAATGGAAGGGCAAACAACACTGTGTTTTTCTGGGTAGACTAGAGAAACAAGCTCATCGATACTCATATGTATGTGAGGGAGTTTTACACCAAGGATCATCATACTTTAAAAAAGCATCCCAGTCCAGTCCTAGCCGATAAGTTCTATATTAGCCCATATATCTGATATACTAATCTCTAAAATCCTCTTCAGACTCAGGAAGCACAGGTAATGATGTCAAATGCAGGATGATCACAGACCAGTCAGTAGAAAGTCTGTGGATCCAGTGTTGTAAAACATCTTAGCACTGGCAGGGGCCTCCACTAGTCTTCTCCAGTTCCCAGGACATCTGCCACCACCAAGGAGGAAATCTAGGGGTTCCCAGAATTCTCAGGAAAAGGTCATGTGCACAGAAAGGTCTCAGTAGTTATGACCCACTGACAGAGTACACTCCACCCTTTCACTCATCATGCTCTCAAATTGGTATTAGATTATGTAACAACCATAAACACAATGGAAAATTAGTCAAAAGACTTAAAGGAACAGTCCCACAAAGAAAATGTGACTGGCAAATAAGCACATTAAAAGATGCTCAATGAAATGTCATATAAAATCTGCCATTTAGTGGATTCCAATGCATATTGACCTCATAGGGAAAAATAGAACTGAGACCATGAGCCTCGGTGATAGTAAGTCTGTAAAGGAAGAGAAAGCCTCTTCTTTCCTCCACTGAACAACTAACTGGTGGTTTCAAATTGCTGACCTTCCAGATAGCAGCTGAATGCATAATTCTTTCTGCCACTGGGCCTTCTAGGCAACACAAATCAAAACCACTCTGAGAGGCCATGGCACTCACAGGAGAATAGTCAGTAATGGTGAATCATAAAGGTTGGAGAGGATGCAGGGGAATTTGAATTCTCTTCCAATGCAGAAGGGAATGGAAGCGGATGCAGTCACTGTGAAGAAGTTTAGCTGTTCACTAAAAATGATACAATATTTTCATGCAAGTAAAAAAATCCCACTCACAGTTTTGCACTGCCAGAAATGGAGGTAGGGACTCAAAGTTAAACTTTTATGAAAGTATCTATTAAATTATTATTCATTAATAATTAAAGGTTAGACTACTCAAAAGTCTATCACTAGATGATTGGATAAGCCCAACATGGTACATAGAAGGATGTAATATCATTCAGCCACGAAAAGCACTGAAGTTCTGACCCAGGTTACAGTAAAGATGCAACATTGACATACCATGTTCAGCGAAATATGTCAGATTTAAAGGGGAAAGGACTATATGGGTCTACTTATAGAAAACATCTGGGTAGGTAAATGCACAGAGGCAAGGCTTTCAGTTACAGTCTCAGTAGTTTGGGGAAGTGGGCAATGGGAGTGGAGAATTGTTGCTTAAGAGTTTTAGACTTTGGAATCATGAAAAACATTTGAAAATGGACAATAGTAAACAGGATAGTGAATGTGATTATTTTCACTGATTTAGGAGTTAAGTTCAAATAAATGTTTTTTGTAATATATCTTTTACTCAAAGAGGGGGTCTTCGCATCCTTTTTCAATATATGCAGCAATATATATCAAGCATCACATTATCTATTTTATAGTTAGTTTTAAAAGAATACTCATTTGAATACTTTTGTCCAAAATTTTCATTGGATATATAGTAAAAGCCACATTTGTATCTTTTAGATATATATTCAATAATGATTGTGGGAAGCACTGAATGATATCGAAATATCCTTATCAGACCCACCCAAAATATACATGAACCCCCCTTACAGCATAATATTTTAAAAATAAATCATCAAAACTCGAGTACTACCATTATCAGCAAGATAAATTGCATCTTGCTTTCCTGCTCCAGTGAGTTTTACAGAAACACGATGTGCTTGGCTAACTTCCGGACACACAGTCACACCTATTTCAAGTGAAGGAGTTTGAGAGTGTCACTTTCCAAAGTGGGTTAAGGGAAAAGCTTTCAGGAAGACACGTCATAGCTAAATGCACCTTTGAAGATTAATTACCACTCAGATCGCTTGAGCTTTCAAATATACAATTGCAGCACACATACATTAACTACCTCCGAGCTGCCTGATGGACGCTGGGTGCAGGGCTTTCACCTTGATGTCTTTGGTTTGAATCTATCTCCCGCCTAAGACTGACTGAAAGTCATTATCGTTTGTCAACTGCTCAGTGAGTTATGAAATGAATTATTGGTCTTCGTTAACTTCCCAGTGTCACCAAAAAGCATCTTCACAATTGATGACAATCAAGAGCGGCTGAAAGCTGAGAAAGGAGGGTGCAGAATGAGCTGGTCATAGAAATCGAGCAAGCACCCCCCTGCCTGCTCCACCTTCTGAGAAAGCGTTGAGACTTAGAATTTCCCCATCCCCTACAAGAGAATGATGAAAATAGTTAACGTCGCTGACTGGGCATTTTTCATTAACATTATGTGATAAGAACAATGTATGTTCTTTCCTTCTAGCTAGGGCAACACAAGGGTCCTTAATTTCTGTCTTTGCATAGCAGTATATGTAGGACTCAGTTATGTGTAGGTGTATATTTTTAAAATATGTCTCATCAAATCCACCAACCCCCAAGCTTCCATGCATTCCCGAAAGCATATGGTCATGGAGTGCCATTCTTTTTGTTTCTAAACGACATAGTGTAGTAAAAGGAGTCCTAATTATTCATGAGCCTCTGTAGACTAGCTTCCAGTGTGCATCTGTCTGTCACACACTAACTACTGTTTGAGCACTGGGTTTCCAAGTAGATATAAAACAGAATATTTACAATTCTTTCTTACTTATTAGACTCATATCCTGAAAAGGTGTCTATTTGCCGAGTCACCTTGTGGTTGTTTGTGGAAGTCTCAGTAAGCTTGAGCACTTTTATCCGTGAAAGGGGTGATGATTTTAAAGGGCAGCTTTTAGGAGGATGTGACTTTATTTGGAAGCCTCCAGCTCAGAAAGAAGGGAAAGTTTATGCTAATGAATGTTTGATTGAGAGCCACCGTAGAGAACAGGGGAAATGAGATTAAATGGCAAGAAGAGGTTTATAGAATATTCCATGAGGATGAGAATGAAACAAGCATACTAGAAAAATCAGAGAGGCAGGAAGCCAAATATATAGATGACAGCTGTGTCTGAAGAGGTCAGGCCCATAATTGGTAAGTAGAATTTCATGAAGGTAGATGCTGCAAAAGTTTCGCACCCCTCCATCTCTTCTCTTCTCTCTTCTCCTTGTCTCATCTACTCAACATTTCTGTCTCAATGATTCCTTCTGTCCCCACCAGCTTAAATGTTACCTTTGTTCTGAACATTCCAAAATGTGTTTCTTCAATCTAATACTCTGCCCTGATTTCTACACCGGGATGGGGAATGTACTAATTGATCTGTCTCCTTGGATTTTTGATCAACAATGAAAACATAACATGTTCAAACAGAATTCTGAATCTATATCTATATTGCCACCTGCTAAAAATATACTGAGGTCAGAACCCATGTACTATGAATATGAATTTCCTTTTGAAATAGGAATTTTACTTTTATATAAAGGATGATGATATTTGAATAGGATAGGTCCCAAAGTTCATACTTAGTAAATGAGGTATTATAAAAAAGAGCAAAGATCCAGTGGCATGCCCAAGGGGGAGACGGATAGCATGGCAATAGCATCTACAAACCAGGGGCTGTCATAGAAGGTTTAGGACTACCAGCCACGAGGGATCAACCCCTATAGCCGATTTCTCTGGTTAAATTTCTACTTTTCAAAAGTGTCAGAGGATGTCTTTCTGTTTCTTCAAGCACTCACTTATATTTGTATTATGTTAGTATTCACTAACTCACACACAGCCATCAAACCAATGACAATTGGATAGAACTAATCCTGTTCGTTTCTTATAATATAACAAGGAGAAAGTCCCGTCTTTCTCCCAAGTCCAGGGATTTTGACAGTCTAAATCATAACCACTGAGTCACCAAGGCTTCGCATGTTAGTACTAAGTAATTAAAATAGCACTCAGCTTCTTCACTATTTTGTTTTTATCTCAGTAGAGAGTGTCATCATAAGACAACCAATCCTTCACCCATGAGTCACGATGCTTCTGATGTCCACTATAGAGCACAGACAGTCTAGCAGTCCTGCCTTTGCCCTCTATCTCTACTGGCACCACGTTAATCTGGGAGCGAAGCATATCTAGTGGTCTCGCAAGTTCTAATTACCTACCTCTCTCATCTTGAATCCCTCCTCACAAGGGTACAGTACAATTTTAATATTGTAACTAGAAAGCAATATTACCCTACTTAAACTCTTTCAGAGTTTTTCATTTTCTTTTAAAACCACCCAAATTATTTACCAGGATATACATTCTGAACAGCTCTGCCCTCCTTCAATATTCTGTGCAGCCCTGCTGTTGCTTTTTCACTAGTCTGCTACCTACGAATTAGTGGTTTGAATCTATCGGGGGCTCCAAGGGATGAGGCGAGGTGCTACAGTAAAGATTTATATTTATTTTCTGTCCTACAAGGTTGTTTTGAGTTCTAATTGACTCTATGGCGGGGAATTTGAGCTTGATAGCCATGATTTATATCAATATGGCAGATAGTCCTGGATTCTGTAGTTGGGCAAATCTAATCACATAAATTCGTATGAGAAGTCCAATATCAGAGAAATATTTCATCTTAATTATCAAGTGCTTTAAGAACCCCTAACTTTCAGCAAGTAAGCTTGAGTCATCTGTTATTGAAAGTTTTTTAGGAAGTCTTCCTCTAATGCTGATGCCATATTCTTCTTCATACAAGCCAGTTTCTCTTATTATCAGATTAAGTAAGTTTGCTAAGGGGCAATCTGTTACAAACATTCCCTGATTTTCAATCATTTTGATTCCCTTATTCTGCTCATATACCTGCCTCTTGATCCATATACAACTTCCTCATGAGAACAACGAAGTGCTCTGGAATTTCCCTTCACCACAAGATTATCCATAGTTTGTTATGACCCACACAGTTGGATGCTTTGTCATAGTCAGTACAACCCAAACCATTTTCTGCTATTCTCTGCTTTGCTTGAAAATCCCTTGTTATAAGTTCTCTTCTGAATCTGACCTGAACTTCTGGCAGCTCCCAATCGAATTTTACTTGCACGTGATATAAATTATATCATCCTACTGTTTGAGTCATCTGTTGGCTTACCTTTCATTAGAATGGGTAAAAATTTGGATTTCTTCCAGTCAGTTGGACAAGGAGGTCCAACACTTTCAAAATTCCTGGCAAACATGGGCAATTTCTTCCAGGGCATTCTCAGTTTCCTAAAACATTGAAATATGTATTCCATCAGTTCCTGCAGCCTGGTTTCAGGTTAATGCAGTCAGTACAGCTTGAACATCTTCCTTCAACACTGGGGGGTCTCACTCACATGTTACTTCCTGAGATGGAATCATAACTGGTTCTCTTTGGCAAGGTGACTCTGCCCATTTGTAGTATTGTGTTGACTTGTGAAGTGCTGTGGTGCTGGAAGTTTTGTTACTGGTATCTAAAATACTAGCAAAATCACCCAAAGTGAACAGGTTTTAGTGGTATTTCCAGAAAAGGAACAGACAATAAAGAAGAAATGGGTTGCCTATAACAGAGGGAGGGGACACTGAGAACCTTTGTATAGCCTCACAACATTGTCAGAGGACATGAACCTAACACGCCCCTCCCTGCTAAGTGACACTAGAAATTAGTAGCCTGCCTAGAACATTGACACCTCATCCAGTGGTTTTTGTTCCATACCAGTTATCTCTGTACTTTGGTCTACTCCACTGATAAATCAAATTTACCTTACTGGTTAATTTTTTGCAAGGCTAGTCAATGTCTTACAGATCATTTTTCTAGGGTCATTGTGTAGCAAAAGCTCTCAGGTAGTATAGTATTGAAAGTGTTCAGTTGCTAACCAAAATAACAGCAGCTCAAACTCACCCACCACTTTGTGGGAGATAGGGTAGCAATATGCTTCCATACAGAGTCACAATGTGCGGAACCCTGATGGAGAATCCTATTCATTCCAATGGCATCACTATGAGTTCGAATCGACCAGACACCAGTGGGTGTGATTTGGCTTTAGTCCACAGCAGGCTACCCCCAGCCCAGGCTGAAAATAGCACCCATTATCCTTCTGATGGGCATAATCACCTGAGCTCTGTCATGAGGAGGAGAAGGGCTGGCACTGGGAGCAGGGGGAGTGGTTACAGTCACTGGAGTATGAAATGGGAACTGTCTGAGCAGAGCTGGAGGGAGATTGGACCTATTCACAACCTGATTATCTGGTCATTTCTTCTCTGTAAGAAAGAAAGAAAAACAACAAGCAAACAGAACCCCCTGGCTTTAATGCATTCACCTTAACAGGAATATCAAGCCCAAGGAGAATTGAAGGCATACCTTGAGGGGAAAAAATCCAAGAGAAGGAAACAGAGTAAAACAAAACAAAAAAAAAAACTTGAAATATTGTAAGTCACTTAAAAGCAAAATCTAAGACTCACCCTGTGCATCATCCAATAATGGATGTCATACTGTGTCCTTCACTGTCTCCTTCTTCCTTTGGCTTCATAGTAGCCACTCTCGGTGACATGGAGCAATATGTGTAGGCACAGTTTCCATCATCTGCAGATTGAAATGTTCTAGTGATAAATTCCCCATTTAAATTTCAGAACAAACAAGAATACACACTCAGCACAATCATGTTAACTATGTGAATATCCAACAGCCTTCCAGATCTCTCTCATATGTTATTTTAATTTTAATGTTGTTTCCTCTCTACCTTCTTATGGTAATTAATGACCAGAGAACCTGCTTTTTCCATTCATTGTGAGACATGACCTTTGCAAAGAGTAGCAATTCGTTTACTTGAAGGAGTGAACTGCTAAGAGGCCCTGGGTGATCTCACTATTAATGCTGAATTCACGGAAGATCTAGCCAACCCAGAGAGACCTCAGAGAAAACAAAATCCAAAGCAAACCCACTACTTCCATTGAGTCCATTGAGACAGACACAATAGAACTGCCGAATGGGGCTTCCGAGGATACATGTCTTTAGAGAAGCAGTCTGCCACCATCTCTTCCATTGAGTTCCAAGTGCCCAGAATAGCCAACCTTCTGCTTAACAGCCAGCAGACATGTGCTTAATCATTGCATTACCAAGACTCCTCAGAAGAAGAAAGAAATGAAAGTCTACTTCTGAAAAACCAGTTCACCCATTAAAAAGCCAGTGATGCAAAAGGTTGTTTTTGTGTGTGTGCGAGAACAAACAGGGTCATCATGAGTAACAATTCACTTAACTGCTAGGGGTCTCTATTCAAGGGCTGCTAAACATTTCCATCCAAATAAATTTAAATGATTTTGATGAACAAAATTTTGAGCATCCAATGATATGAGTTTGGGAAAAGGATTGGGCAAGGGTTGGGAGAAGGGCTCCCTCTCAAATAAAGTGCTTTCTAAGTTTGAGCACTTTATTTCAACTAGGACACTCTCTTTAAGAGGCTGGAGAGGGTGATGGCAGGGGGCAAAACTGCACCTCTTTCTGACCATCTATGGCCATCAAATCTGTCGTGGAAGAATTACAGCCAGAATGCTCCTTAGAAGTGAGCATGGAAGACTTTGTTCAGCTCATGTACTTTGGACATATTGTCAGGGAGAGAAGTTTCTGGAAAATGAAAACATGCTTGGAAAGTAAAAGAGGAAGATCTTGGAATGAACTACATGAACACAGTAGCTGCACCATTGAGTTCAGGCACAAGACCACCGGTGAGGATAGCCATGTCACATGCTGTTGTTACCTCAGGATACTGGGAGACAGAGTCACTTCAATCACACGAAACCACGACAAACAACGTGCTCACCAGATAGTTCCTTCACCATTTCTATTCACTATTAGATATGCTTCCACACAGATAGACAATGACTAGCAGTTCAAATATTAAAATTCATAAATGAATACATGATGAATTCATTAAAATTGGAAAACAGTTAAATAATCCATCCAAATGCTTTGGAGGAACTTACTTTCTCTGATTTCACAAGTGGGAAGGGAGGATGAGCATTCCCACTGCCGCTTTCTTTTGACGTGTTTTTTGTGAGAGTTCTTACTCGCATCTAATGAAAGGCGTTGGGGGGCAGAGGTTGGGTATGAGAAGGGTAGAAGTCCTCTGAGAAGGAAAGAGTTCACCTTATCAATAATAGATAGATGGGACTTGCGCAGGGCAGACAGCCTACGTCCTCCATCTCTAATGAGAACCCATGCAGCAAGCAACTCTTTCATAAGCACCAGCCTGTTTTCTCTGTGCCTGAGGACCTAGGGTGAGGGTGAGCAGTTCACTGCCTGCTGTTTCCTTGGTTCCACACTTTCCAGGGAGCTCTCTCCCCCCACCACACACCTCTGTATTCTCTCAAATACAAGTGTGGGATGGGGAATTTTCACAAGGCTGGAAGCTCACAGTTTTAATATTCTTTATTAAAGATCAAATGAAAAATACAAAAGAAGAGGCAGCCTGAGGAGTTTCTTCATGGCAGGGGGCCCATCACTTGGAAAAAAATGACCATCTATTTGCTTTTTCTTGTGTCTTCCCTGTTAGAGGCTCCCAGAGTGCTCCTTGGCATCATCTGTAATCACACACCCTGAGCCGAGCCCTGAAGGGTGATTTTTCTTTAATGAAAAAGATCCAGGCCCCTGAGGAGGGGGTCGGTGGGAGGGAGGGCTGTACTCAATGTGCCTCGTTTGATGAGCTGATAGAAAGGAGACTATGTTTAAACTTCATGTCACACACGTATTACTGGAATAAGATAGACCATTAATTTTTCACTCCATGCTTTCAGTGATGTTTCACTGAAAACACTAGCCAAGTATATGTCCACATCTAGTGAATATTCTATATGCCAACACATTCCTAAACAGAATTTACAAATAACTCATATCAAAGGACAATGCTCTTCCCAGTGAAAACATCTGGAACGAGTCTTTGTAAAAATGACTGTCTTCTCTTTTCATTATACATTTTTCATATGTAGTATCAGAAAACTTGAATTGCACATTACTAAGTTATGATAATGTGGTAATTACACATCAATGTTCTTTTCCCCTATCCAGCCCTTTCTCCTCAGGTTCAGCCATTCTACATTAATTAGGCCAACTCCTTTATCTCTTCATCTAATCCCTGTTCATTAACTCACTCATTCCACATCTATTTATTAACAGACCACAGCTAGTCAATAGACATGGCTGCTATCTTCCCAAAGCTTTTGTTTGAGTTGGGGAGAAAGGTAATAAGGAAATAATATGTGAAAACAAAACTTTTTGTTTAGGCTAGTGTCTCTAGAGAAGCATAGCTGGTAATTCTTTTGTATGTTTGCAAAGCAAGAAATTTATATCAAGAAAATGGCTCATACTGATTTTATGGATTAGGGACAAAGCCGGAGGTTTCTCTTGACTCATGTAGCTTACAAGGTTGATGAAGCAAGTACGAATAAGAATACCAGGGGTTACAGGGCACGTGATTCTCAGGTTGGCAGAGCTGATGGCAAATCTGTGGGTCAGATTCAGCAGGGAGCATTGCAGGTCTTGACTTCAGTTTAATGAATCCAATTCAATGCTCCAAATGATGCAGGATACACACCCAACCAAAGTCAACCTACAGGAAGTAGGCCACTCTCTCCAGAAAACACCCTGACCATGATATCACAGCTATAATATGAGTCAGAGGAAGGTGCTCTTAGCAAATCCTCTCACAACTGTGTAACCAGTTGCTCACTGCAGATCCCCTCATGGAGTTGATGACATTATGTGATGACTTATCATGGAGTATGTGTGGCCTCAGCTGCCAATCTAATCCACTGAGAACCCTGTCACATTCAAGCTGTCACCAACCCCAAATACCACAACCTGTTACTGTTGTGCCAACTCAGAATTGTTGTGACACAACCTGGGTGAGAAAACTGTACTTCACAAAGTTCACAATGACTGATTGCCCACGACAGAGTCCTCAGGACTATCTTCCAAGGAGTCTCTCTCATGGCTGTTATGTGCCATCGAGTTGGTTACAACCCATAGAGTCCTCATGCTCCACAGAACAAAACAATGCTCAGTGCTGTGCTGGCTTCACAATTCTTGTTCATGAGCCCGTTGTTACATTCACAGTGCCAGTCCGTCTCCTTGAGGGGCTGGGTTCTTTACCAAAGATGATTCCTTTCACCAAAGTACATAAGAGAAAGGCTTTCCATCCTTGCCTCTAAGGAGCACCCTGGTCATACTTCTTTCAAGGTAGATCAGTTTATCCTTTTAGCAAAAGTCTTCTTCAGCACCACCATTCAAGCACATCTATTCTTCTTTGGCCTTCTTTATTCAATGTTCAACCTCCTCGTGGACTCACACTTCAAACCTCCCCGTCAGTAGCCAAGCTTGTTACCTGTTTGCTCCATGTAGGGATGCCAGGAAGCAAATACATAAATGGCTGTATATAAATTTCCATGATCCACTCCATAAAAGACACACATGTATGGCAAGCCCTACTGTGGACTGGGAGTCAAGCAAGACCTCTCTGAAGAATGACAAAGGCCAGAGGAAAAGTGTTCTGGAGAGAATACAATCAATATGAAGACCCTAGCCTGTTTTGTGTGTGTGTGTGTGTGTAACCAGTTCTTTTCCCAATCTCTTATTCTGCTCTGGCTTGTCCTGGCCCATGCCCTCCTGAGGGCCAGTAAAACAACAAGAACAGCAACAACACAGGAGTTTGCTCTGAAAAACCAGCCACATGTAAGGTTTACTTCTGGCCTGCCACAGAAGCCCATGGAGACCCCTGCCAGCACTGAGATTCTCACTATGCCACGGAACCCACTAGTCTTCCCACCCTCTGGCCTGTAATCTTCCTGCATTTGGCATCATTGCATGTGTTTTGTGAGTCTGAAGGGACTTTATAGATTAGTATCTGACATATGGGCTACAATTGGACTTATGGACATAATCTGGACAGGCCTGGGATGGTTCTCAATATTTAACTAGTCTGGATATCAACCTTTTTATTATACAGGAATGAGTCTCCCTGGATTTGTTTTTCTAGTCTACTCAGACTGACACAAACATTTTGTTTTAATAATCCAGCATTCTGTGATGCTCACCTTGTCAACAGGATTACTGACAACATAAGCAAATATGGTGGAGAAAGCTGATGGTTCCTGGCTATCAAAAGATATGGCATCTGTGGTCAAAAAAGCTTTAAGATAGGCTATGCTTTTTATGGAAACAGAACAAGAGGACTTTCTTCTATTCAGTGGAAGCACAGATGTGGACCCTCAACCCTTTGGTTAGCATCCAATTTCTTAAGCATATGTGCTACCACCCCGTATTTCTCAGATATGGTGCAGGAAGCCTTTCCTCTAACACTAACAGCTATTCTCTGTTTGGACTTTGATGCTGAATTATAGGCAGATCTTGCTATTTCTTATCTTTTGAAGAAAGGGGCTTATTTGATTAAGATCCAGTCAAAGAATCTGCTTTGTCCAATCCCTCATGGCTTACATTCTTACCATTTGGATTTTGACTCCGGCAGTGGGAAATAGATCATTTCCAGTTATGTCCATTAGAAAACAATTAGCATGGTTTCTGTAAATCAAGCCCGACACAGATAAGGTATGTACTAATTAGTTCCTATTGTTGTTGTTGTTTGCTTTATTGTTGTTTTTTACCACAAAGTTGGTGGCTTTCAACTGAAACAATTTACAGGTGTTGCAGTTGTGGTGCTCACAACTGTTTTATATGAAGATAAATCCCTCTAAGATTTCTAGATGAACACACTTTGTATATCTCAACTTCTTGTAGTCCCACACATTCTTTCTCATCTAAATGTTTATTAATATAGATATTCTTCCTCCATCCACCTCTCTTCTCTTTTAGAAAGCACTTTGCTCAGACTGGATTGAGACCTTCTTTCATCAAAGTTGTTCGTAGGCTAATAGAACCTGCAGCATCTCCAAATCCCTGATCTCCAAACAGAGTCATGATCACAGGCGCCAGAGTTAAAAATCCAGCATAGCTTTGAGGAGCCTTGTGAGGGGATGAGTGGCGCCATTCATTCATTAGGAGTGTGTGAAGGCACAGGGTCTGCTTTCAGGTTGCTGACCCTGCAATCAAGCTGGGTTATTTCTTGGCTATATGACTTTGATAGGGTATCACTTTTTTCTGCCTCACTGTTTCTGTTTGTTTGTTCATTTGTTTGTAGGGGGGGGGCATCACTGCCCTCAGGTGGTGGGAGTAGGAGGCCCAGCCTTTGCTCTCTGCCTCACTGTTATCAACTGTAAAATGTGAGTAACTCTTTTTACTTCACATGGTGGTTGACAAGATCAAAGACAGAAACAACACAAAGCAGTGAGAGTGGTACCTATTATAAAGAACTATTTCTTCATGAAGAGAACTAAGAAACCCAGATAATACTGAAGGTTTGTTGCTCTTGTTATTGTTTGTTTTGTATAAAGATAAATAAAGATCCCCAGTAGCAATGATGGGTTAGGCATCAAACTACTAACTTCAAAGTTGATTTCTCAAAGCCAATAACCAATTAGTGAGAGAAAGAGGAGGCTGTTTACTCCTATACAAAACCCTAACGAGTGCTTCTAATCTTCTCTATACTAGATGATTGCCGTGAGCCAGGTTCAACTCAATGGCAGTGGGTTTGAGCTTGGGGTTTTTGTTGTTGTTGTTGGTTAAAGAAAAATGAGGAGGTCTGTTGGCACAGTGGGTTAAGTGTTTGATTATTATTTTAAAGGTAAGAGGTTCAAATCTGGCAGTTACTCTCGGGTGTAAGATAAGGACATTTGCTTCACAGAAATATCGGTAGCTTTAGACAAGTTAAAATGTAGTGGTACCTTGTCATGTAGCGTTTCTATGAGGCAGCATTAACTAGATGGCAGGAGGTTCCATTTGAATAACGAGAAATAAACTAGAAATTGGCTGTGACAGGAAGCATACAGATGAAGACATCTGGGCCCAGAGACAGAAAAATAAACTGTAAGTGCGAAGACTGAATATTAATTTCCAGTGTGTATAGATCAGTTGATCTGCTGGAAACAGATTTAACTTTGTGCTCTAACATTCCTGAAGTCTTTCTGATCACAGCACATCACGGGTAGCTCTGCGCCTGTGAGTCCTCTCCACCATCAAGTCCACGCTGACACAGAGTGACCCTGCATGACAGGGAAGAACTTCCCCTGTGGATTGCCAAAGCTGTCACTCTTTACAGGGGTAAAATGTCTCATCATCTTAGGAAGAGGCAGATGGTTTTAAATCACTGATGTTGTGGTTACCAACCTAATAGGTAATCACTTCACTATCACTTCCAGGACACCTTTGAGTGTGTTAATGGAAATCCATTGTTCCTTTCTTCTGGGCAGGTAGGGAAATGGGCACCTAACAGCCAAGGAGACTGTTTTTTTCTGTGTTAGATAGGGTTCTCTCAAGAAGCAAAACCAGAGCACTAATAATTCTTTCTATATATTTATATCGATAGAAAGATATCTAACATAAGAAATCAACAGTTAACTAATCTATAAAGCAGTAGAAATGGCTCAGTGCAACTCACTTGGGTGAGACAGCTAGTAGACAGGCAGTCCTTGGAGTCTTGAGGGCCGCCCAGTAGTCCTCTGTAGAGCAATTCTGGCATTCTGGCCACAAGCAGCAAACTGCAAAGCAGGTCACCAACATTCGGCCAGATGACAGAGTCCAACAGTCCCCAGCTCAAGAGATGCCTATTTCAGGAGCGTGGCGAAGCAGGGCTTGAAGGAACCTCAACTCATAGCAACACAGTCCAGGGATTAGGTGTCCCATGGGTAGTGTAGCTTGGAGATTGAGGCACCGGAAAAACAAGGGATCTGGTTGGTCTAAAGATCCCAGAGCAAGAGAACCAGGGCAGGACTCACTGAGCCATTTCTATCTCTGCCCTTCAATTGATCTTATATGTGTTCATTGGCCGTGTTGTCACAACAAACCTACCTCTCTTCTTTGGCCATATTGGCACAACAATCCTACCTATCACACTTTCTTTGGTCTCCATCTCATCCTGCTTTTCTTTCTTCTTTGTTAGCTTGGAGTTTTGGACTGTCTGACACTGTTACACAGTGTGTTTTTTATTGCTATATGTTCAACAATGTCACATTTCTATGATTCCGCTTTGAAAAACTCCAACATGAAATAATTATTTCCCTAAAGGAAGTCATATATCCCCTAAAGATGCATTTTCTAAGAAGGAGATGTGTTTTCTAAGATAGTTAATAACACCACATGCCATGTAGCACCCCTATCTGACACACACACACACACACACACACACCCCTATCTGAATGTGTTGCATGGACAACAAATGCTTGCTGTGGAGAAAGAGTGGCTATGGTAATAGGAGAAGACTTCACAGAGGACACAGACATGAGCACCAAGCCTGGGGCATTGCATTTAGGCTGTTTATGTTCCCTGAGGCACGCGACCAGTTTGAAAGGCGGTTTGCATAAGAACTTGACTCTGTCAACTCTAGCCAACTAGAGAGTCCTGCCGTTAGTTATAAATGATTCCCACTGTCTTGAGAATAAATTGCATCCAGAGCTAGAGATGGCTGTGTATCAGATGATGTTTGTTTATATGGACCAATCAGAGGTCAGCTGCTGTAGGGAGCACTTCTGTTCCCAGCTGGACTTTAGGAAATGCAGCCTTTCATTAAAGAGACTGTCCGTAAGAAACTGCATTGATAGGAATGTAAAAAGATAAGCTTTGAAAAGATGTGTCAAAAGTGCCAAATGGAATCAAGAAGTCCCATTGGCTCATCCTCACACTTTGGAGATGGAGGCCATGCTTTCATAAAGCGGTGCAACAAAAGGAGAGGTGGGCGGAATCCCGGCCCTCAATTGAGCATTATGCATTGACCTTTGGATGAGAGACCCAGTGTTGTCTGTTGAACTGTTCTAACTTCAAAGATGCAGTTTGAAGCTGTCAGGTAGGCATTGGAAGGCTAACCACAGAGCTGGTGGTTCAGAGCCAGCAGTCACTGAGAGCGGAAACATGAGAGAGGTTGTCTGGTCTTATGAAGTTTTATGGCCTTGAAGAAGGTATATAGAATTACCATGAGTGGGAATGGACTTGACAGTGGGTTTTGTCAGGTAGTTGCTAATTAATAAATAAAGCCCACTGCCAGTGACTCTTCATGACCACATGGAGAGTTTCCAGGATGACACATCATGTTGGGAGCAGCTGGTGGAGCTACAAGGCAGTTAGCTCTACTATGAGAAAATAAACCCCCCAAAGTCAACTGCCATCGCACACAGTCTACAGCCGGTAGACTGTGGAAAGGAAATCTTAAGAGGAAATGCTGGTGGAAGTGTATGTGGGGAGACTTAGAGGAACAAAATGTAACTCAAATGTTGCATTTCTAGCTTTCTCATATGCCTTCTGAGTTTGTTTCCCAACTGTTTCATCCTCCATTAAGTATTTTCGTATGGTATGATAGATATTTCAGAGGTGTGACCATTGTGCCAAATTTATTTTACATACTGTGGTAAAAAATCATCGCAGTCTGCTTGTGAAAATACCTGTCTGTCCTCCTTGTCTGTGTCCTTCTCGGTGCATGGTCTCCATTACCCTCCCCCTTTGACTGGCAGGAAGAGGGGGGCTTAGTAGCCTAAGGAATTTGTCCTGGTTTAAATGGCAGAACCTGTTGGAAAAACAATGCCCTTCCTGTTGTTTTTTTTTATTTCTAAAACAAACCCGCATTGAATGAGCTCATTCCACTGCCCAGGACAGGGGGACATTTTAGACCTGGTCAGTTTATTGGTGATCTGAGTTTCCAATAGACCTGTTCATTTTTAAATTAAACTTGATATTCAAAAATTGATAAATGTCTCACAAGAATTATTTCTGGCAACGGGATCCACCAGCAGTCTCACAACTCTGAACATGCCTTCACCCTGCCGGAAATTCACTGGGTGAGACAGATGTTATCCATTCCATCAGAACCACACAGACTGTACCTGCACACTTCACTCACTCCTTTGCCTCTCTGGCTTCAAGAATCATTTTATTTGGTAGTTACTGAAATAGTATTTGAGGAGAGAAGCATGCCTTCTGAAGCTAAAGATCTTCAAGTGTCTGGTTGAGCCGGTCCCTGCTCACTATTCCTTGTGAGTGCCCAGGGAATGGAGACATTTTCAGAAGCCTCTAGGGTATTTAAAGTAAAGTAAACTTTAAAACCGGACCTCAAATACTGCATCCTATTCTATGGGCAGAAAGAGGAGTGACTCAAGACTTAAGATGATTGTGCGCTAAGACAATGATTCCCACAGTCCCCACTGATGGCAGAAGGGTCCACACTTATTGTCCAGGAATCTCAGTGTGCCACCCAAAGATACTTCAAAAATGAGTTCCTGTAGTGTCAATTCCACCTCAGGGGACAGCATGTCTATTTTTATAAAACTATAAACCCTAAGACTTTCTATATCTGGGTTTTAGGAAGTAGATCAGTGGAGGTCTCTAAGGTAACCTGGACTTCCCCCCTTTTGTTTGCCTTGCCTCAAGAACTGAGATATAATTTCTCATCAAGCTCCAAGAATCAGTCCTTCTGAGTTATCCTTGTTTGTGAAATTAATATGATTTAGGCAAATAAATAGAAGCCATTTTGCTTACAAGCTAAGGCGTGAGTTTGAATCCACCACAGAGAATGGCAAGGAAATCCAAAGGAAAATCTCCCATTGCTCTGAGTCAGATTACTCCAGTACTAACGCCATTCCAAGAATTTTATTTTCAGACACTGCACACAAAGTCATTTTAGAAAAAGCAACATAATTGACTTCGGTCAAAAAAGTATTATATTTTAAAAGATCATTGGGAGTGATCAATTCAAAGTATCTCTTGATATATGAAGGAAGTGAAGGAAACATCTCAATTGGTTGACAGTCTTGTTGGTCCCCTCTTGGTGATAGCTAGACTGGATGTCTTGGCCTTGAAGCGCTTAGAATCACAGATCAGGAAATTCAGGGAGATGCCCTGGACTCGCTGACAATCTCCTAAACCTCACAGACACTTGACAGCATTAGACCCACTACAGTGGATTACACCTAGCACATCCCAATACAGCCTTCAAAAATGTCTTCTTTTAAAAAAATAATATGATCTCTTACCATGCCCTGATGGCCCATGTGCCCCAGCTGCATGTATACAGCGAACGAGATAACATTGCAAATAAGAGTTGAGTCTGCACTTCTATCACTTTTAATGTGCCTTTTGAAGCTAACAACAAGATTATCCTGCAAGTGCTTTGCAAGCTACAGTTAATCCTCTTCTTCATGCAGGAAGATAAAAGCACACCCTTAAAGTAACCACGGCTCAAGGTTTTGTGTACGATTGCAAGAGGTGAATTTGGTGCTGTGATGAACAAACACATCCACCATCTGCATCACACTTCTAGATGATGTTCCACTAGCTGTAACAACAAGATGTCTTTCTTCCATAAAATATCTATATTGGTCTTTTTTAGATCAAACCCACTAAAAGTTTTTAACCGTGATGCCTCAGCTTTGAAAAACTGTGTACATGAAATCATAGTTTATGGCAATGTATCTCAAATAAACAAATCATCCTTTTCCTGGTATGATTTTTCATTGTTAAGTACCAGCAAAGTGTCTTAGTTTTGCACAGAAATCAGTCAAGAGGTTAAGTTTCCCGACAGCCTAAGGCTTCCTGGTGGATTTAAGTCACGAAGTGCATGGTGCAGTCAGGTTTGTACTAAAGACCTCTCTGATGCTCAGGAAAGACCACTGAAATGAAGGGAGGCCTTTCATAGACTCAGTCAACATGATAGCATTAGAAATGAATTTTTTCAATCATAGAATACATTTGATCTGATATTTCTAGTTCTATAATATAATCATTTCAAGTTGAATCAGACCCAAGAAGCCATCATAGGACAAAGTGGACAAAGCCCACCATAGAGTTGCGATGGGATCAACGACAATGTGCTCTGTGTTGTTTTAGGAATCTCTATGGGTTCATTGTACCACATATTTCTCTTGCAAAGCAGCTAGTGGATTTGAACAACTAACCAGTAGGTTTTCAGCCAAGTGCCAAACCACTGCACTACCAGGCTTTATTTCCATGATATAAAAAATAACAAGTTCTTTTCAGGGTTCTGATAGTTACATATTTTCAAATCCATGTGATAAATAAGTATAGGGTAGAAGTTGACACTGTCAATCAGTTCAGAGTCTGATGATGCTTCCTTGTTGGAATGGCCTTTTAAGGAGGATTCTAGGGTACTTCCTCTCTCCCTGGAGGTGGACCAGACTTTCTCTCTCTCTCTCTTTCCCTTTGTCTTCCTGTTGACAAGGCACGCGGACACTTGTTGATCCCACACTCTCCTTTTGAAGGGCCACACTCAGAGAGCTGGAGGGGTCACATGGAGAACTGTGCCAGTAATGAGAAGCTTCCGCACTACAGAATGCATCAGATTTTTCACCCACCAGCCTGTGATCTTCATTTTGCATTACTGGTTCAGACTGCATGAGTCTGAAGAAGGATTTGGGGACCAATATTGTATTTATAGGCAATTATCAGACTTATGAACTTTATCTAGATTGGGCTGAGATGTTTGCTTAAGATACATTCACTCTGATATAAGGTTCTTTCTTGGGCTGAGCGCCGGTGGTGTAAGTGGTTGAGTGGGAGACTGCAGCCCGCGGGCTTCGTAGTTCAAATCCAGAGGCGATTTTTAGGAGCAGCACTGGGTAGCGCCCACGACCACCAGAGGCAGTGATGCCAAAAAAAAAAAAGAAAAGTTCTTTCTTATCCATATGAGTGTCTCCGAATCTATTTCTCTAGATTGCTCATCTAATCACAATGGGTGTGTTGGCTAAAGATTTGCTAGCTATTTAGAAATTGAAGTTCTAGAAATATCTTATTTTAATGATTTAAACCCCTGTGTCAGAGAAAGCCTGTGTCTATGCGCATACTATGAGATGGTGACTCTGTCAAGAAACAAGGACTTTGAATTTTTATAATTTGTTATGTGAAGGTTTCTATTCTTTTTAGTTAGACTTTTTGACATAATCTCATTTATATTTCGGTGGTGTGGAAAACATTTAATGTTAAAAAATATCTCATTCCATGTTTATCACAAACTGTTCAATAATAGTGATATGCTATTTCTATTAAGGTTGAGGATGGGCTCAAATTGCATTTATTAATGTTGAGCATGCAGGAGTGTGTGTGTGTGTGTGTGTGTGCATGTGTGTGAAAGCATGTGAGAGAGAATATCTGTGTTTGAAGGGTTAAATTAATATTCTGTGGTAATCTGCTTATTACGCAAAAACAGCATCTAAACAGATGGCTTGACATTCAGAATCAACACTATGCTGAACATTTAAGCATCACAGTAAATATCAGTAGACCCAAGGTCATCCATGTACTAGGCAAAGTCCAATTAGCAGTGCAACAGAATGCCCTATTTGTTTCCAAATTAACATACCCAGTACTTGCCTCTCACTCACATCTGTATTCTGAAATATCACAGGGTTAGCAGATGTAGGAGCCTGAGTTTACTCAGAGAAGGTACAGTAGATTGACTTTGGAGTAGAATGATTTGCCCCCAATCCTCTATGACTTAAATGCAAGGTGCTGGTCTCTTATTCTGGTACTTTCCCCCTAATTACATAGGTGCATTTGATACTGAAGATCATCAAAGCCAAACCCATTACGATGAAACTTTTCCTACCTCCTAGTTACAAAAGAAGACAGATTAGAACTGATCCAGGATGGTTTCCAAGACTGTACTTCTTTACAGTTTTTGAGTGTATAACAACTGCACCACCATGGTGCCCTTCATGTCAAATAGATATTGAGAAAATATCCAACCACTCTGACTATTGAGGTATTCCAGCTTAAAATTACAAGAAGCAGGATGGTCTTTTGGAAAGAACAGGGCCACAATGACATGATGTGAACTTCTTCACCCTCAATATTCTCTTGTTCTCCTCAGTAAGCTGATTGACCGCTCAAAGCGATAGTTTCCTCTTTGGTCAGATGAAGACAACAATACTTATCTCTCTTCACCAGGATCAATTGAGATTATTCAAAAGTGTCATTAAATATCCAATTTTAGTATTTTTCCCAAATACAAGTTCATTTTATTTTCTGTTTGGATTTACACTATTCAGACATTCAAAATAAGTTAAATTTAGCCAAGCAGTTAGTGAACAGTTGAAAAGTAGTGACTTGTGTTTTCTTTCTCTTAGTTTATGTATTTTTTATGTAAGCATAAACTTTAAGCATATGCTGCTTAAAGAATTAGTACTTTAGTGACATCATGAATTGGTAGTCCCCCATTCTGCATGTTTCAGTTCTCAAAGCACTATCTAAAACTCAAGTATCAAAAGGTGTCACAAACACATGATCAAAGGGAGGAATGTGTCAGGCCCCAAGTTAGGAGCTCCAGGAGCACTCTGTTGCCATCAAATCAAGTCACAAGGACCCCAGAGGGCAGAGCACTCCACCCCATGGTTTCCCTAGGTGACAATCCTCATGGAAGCAGCCTGTCATGTCTTTCTCCTGGGAAAGGACTTGAACTGACAAACTTTCAATTACAACCAAGTAGTTAATCACTGTATCACCAAAGGTTCTACATGGAGAACAAGGACCCCCTACTTAATGTGACAAAATATACTTAAATATTATCATTGTTTGATGTACTATTCAAAGTCTTATCATTCTCCAATTTATGAATCTTTCAATGATGACAAAACCAAACTGAATTTCTTACCCAAAATGTTCCCAGATGATATTAACTATTAGAAACATCAGCTGAAACTACCAACCTTCATGCCAACCTCAAAGGAGTGCATTGCTAGGTCCATCCTTAAAAACTAAAGTAGCTCAGAGAGCCTGACCAGGCTTGTGAACCCCCTGGGGATTTACAGATTATTGTTCTTGAGTACAAACACAGGCAGACACAGATGATTTTGGAAATAGACAACTCTTCGCAAGATCATGGAACAAGACTTCACGCAAACCCTTAAAATCTTTAAAGTGTTTGCTATTCCTTTGTCGATTACTTTATTGCATGATTATGGTATATTTATTCTATATTTGGTTTATTTAACAATTGCTTCTCATGCAAGAAATTTGTGTTTATCATTGCCAGGTATTGAGGTTCAATAATTACTGACTTTGAAATATATGTATTGGTTTTATTAATTGATAGTTTGATCTTTATTTAAAATGGTGTACTCATCATTTTTCTTGCTTTAGTTTCTATCAAGGTGGAGCAATAAAATTCCTTTGTTAGATTCGCCCAATGAGCATCTAGCATCACCCATTAAATCGCATGTTGGATCTGCCATCCTTCCTCATAAATAACATATGAAAACTAAGATTCCTTCATTTCTCCTAAGCTATTAGTTTCCCCACAATGGTTAACTTTAACAACTTTAAACAAGTTACATATGTTAGATTATGGCATTCCCCCTGGATGACTAGTTCAGCCTCAAGTATCAACATTTAACATAACCTTTATCAAAACTGAATTTTGCTTTAGTGGATTTTAATGTCACCCACTCCCTAAAATAGATGGTCTGTGAGTTTTTAGTCTCATATTTCAAAGTTCCCTGATTTTAAAAGTTTCTCCTCCCAGTAGACACAATTATTTTATTTTGTCCTAAACCAGCACCTAAGAAAGAAGAGACATTTTTTCCAATGGTAAAATTTATTATTCTAGAATTCTGGATGTTTAGCCATCTGTCAAAACTCTTTAATACATAGTTGGGTTGAGCAGGCTAATAAAACTTTCCCCTTTCATTCACTTCCATTATAAATGGAATGATTTGTGCTTTTTATGAGTATATGTACTATATAGAGGTATGAAATCATCAAGGTCATGGACCTCATGCTTGGGCATTGTCCTGTCTGGATGAATGGGACATAATAAACCAATGCACCCGAGGCTGTTCAGGCATTCCCTTGAAATTACATTTTTGATATAGTGGATTGCCAGTTGTGCTACTAACCCAAAAGTCAGAATCTCAAAACCACCAGAGATTCTGGGGAAGAAGGATGAGGCTTTCTGTTCTCAGAAAGATTTGTAGGCTGAAAAACCCACAGGGAGAGGTTCTGTTTTGCACCAAGGAGTTGCTATGAATCGGTATTGGCTTGATGGTAGTGAAAGTACTGATGATGCCAGCAGTTTTAAAGTCTTGACTCAGCCTGAGAGGTCTACTGACAATTACGAATATTAACAACCCATTTAACTCAGCGCTAGAATGGGATATAGGGTTTTTAAATCATTATTTTCTTTTTATAGAGTAATGTGGGGGCACTAATATTATTCTCCCTCCATGGAATAAATCAAAAATGAAATTTTTGAAGAAATGGCAGCCCAGAAAGAATCCTGAAATCCTCCTGCAAATGTGATTTCCTGACACTTTTAGGCCAACAATGAGGCATTTGTGTTATACATTCTGTTGCCTCTGAATTAGCAATACTCACCCTGTTGAATAAGATATCAAGACAATTCACCCAAATGCTAGCTAGAAGATTCAGAGTCTGGTTTTATATTTTCCAAAGGTTACCTAAAGACATTGGATCTGGAATTACATTTGTATTGCTCAACTAAATAAATGGCATTAATTGTGGTAATTTTATTGGAGTACTCAACATTTGCATGAAATGTATAACCAACACTATGACACAAAAGACAGATTAAATGCCTATGAACAGATTTTTGTACATTCATGACACCCACTTCCTAATTAGACTTGAGCTCACAACTTAGACACCCCCAGTTAAGATCAAAAAAGCTAAAAGCTAAGCTACAGCTCAGTGAAGGAACCAGATAATGCCACATTACTAAACAATAGTGCCAGTGGTGTGAGAGGATTGCTTAAATAAGAAGTCATCTAAGGAATCAAATGGCATTACTTTAATCCAGAAAAAAAATACTTACATAATATTGCTCAAAGAACAATTGCATGATGTTAATTAAAGGATCTTAATAAAATTCATGACTAAAAGAAGGGAATGTGTGAGAGCCATGAATTGAGGCATTTGACCACCTCCAGACTGCTTGGTCCATTTCTGAGCCCCCAGGGCATCTTAGGCTTCACTTATTTCCTTTGCCACCATAAAAACCTGTAGACATACTTAGGCACATAACAGTAGATTTCTCTTACAATTGTCAAATTCTTAGATAGATTTAGGTATATTAGAAAGGATTTTCCCTATAATTGTCTAAAACTTAGACAAACTTAAGTACCTAAGAAAGAAACCATTTTCCCTGTGGTTAATGTAAAATTATGAATCAAATATTACTAAGAAAAACTGCTTGACATTAAGAACCTTTTCAGAAATTTCCTCATTAGGCCTCAAAAAATGTTTAAGTTAATTACTTTATGACTACCTTATCCTACACATATTCAGTCTGTAAACTATTCAGTCCAAATAGATGGCATGTTTATTTTCAAATAATCACTTTAAAGCCCCCTTCTCAAAGTTGTCTCATTTCAGATTTCTGACTTCTAATTAGAATGTTGTGTTCGTAGTCCTTGATTTCACTACATCATTGATCTGTTATTCAACTAGCTTGGAACGGTGACTCCATGTGTGTGAGATCATCTGTGTTCTCTGTTCAAGCTATTTAGAATCTCCAGTCAATCTCTTGTGCTTTTATTTTAACAGAGTACATGTTCTTATTTAGTAGCAATTCTAGAGGAAATAAAGAAACAGGGAAAAGGCAAAAATCAAGCAAAGAATAAAATAAAACAAAAATCTAAGTGATACAGAGGTCAGTAAAATAATCGCTAGGGTATATATGTCGTATTAAAAATGAAAACATAAGCAAGAATATATAAAAGAGAATAAAAGAATTCAGGGAATACCTAACAAAGGATGTGCTATACAAAGTAATACAGAAAGAAACAAAGCAATTAACCCTGTGATAATTGGGAAGAGCACTGTAAGAATGAGGTACTTATGCATACTTAGTTATTAAATTAAAAAAAATAATGAAAGTATGGTTTTCTATTGCTGCTATAATGACAAATTATCCCCAAACCTATTCATTGAAACAATCCAAAATGTTTCATCTTACAGTTCTAAAAGTCAAAGTCTGATATGGGAGTCGGTGGCAGTTACAGAATTTGTCAACTTGTGAAGGGTTGGCGTCTAGCCTGTTAATCAGTTCACACCCAATGAGGCCTTTGTGTGGTCATGGCCTACTGGCTGAGGGTTTGGGGAACTCTGATCTTCCTCCCTGAAGGTGGGACACACAGACTCTTCCCTGCAAGACAATGCTGATGGCATGCCACATGGAGCTACACCGATAGAGCCAGAGCCCTTGTGCTGGAGGAACCACGTGAAGACCCACACCAGCCCTGAGATGTTTCCACAGTCACTCGATCCACAAGACTTGGCCTATGATCTTCCTGAATTCTGTTGCATTGCATGTATTGTGTGAGTCAGAAGAGGAGTTTACAGACCAGTATCAGACATATGGGCTAATATCAGACTTTCAGACTTGATTTGGACTCTGCTGGAAGGTTTGATTAATATACAATTACTCTTTATATAAAACTCTTTCTTATACACATATTGCTATCTATGAATTTGTTTCTCTAGTCTACCTGATTAACAGGGACAAAATCCACGTGTTGTCAGAGTTGGAGTTCTCCCAGAGCAGGGGATCTCAATCTGTGGGTTCTAACTCCTTTGGAGTAGGAGTAGCAAAATGACAGTTATGAAGTAGAAACAAAAATAATTTTATGGTTGGGAGGGCAGTCACCACAGCATCAGGAACTGTAGTAAAGGGTCAAGGTGTTGGGAAGGTTGAGAACCAGTGTTCTAGAGTCTATTGGGGAAAACCAATTTTCCTGTTTTTTGCACCTGCTAGAGTGTGTCCCAATCACTTATCAGTTAATTTGTCATACTGTGGTGGCTTGTGTGCTCTTATGATGCTAGAAACTATATTGTTGCTATTTTCAAAATCAGAATCACCCAGTATGACCAATTTTGTTGGAAATTCCACACCAAGAAGCAGACTAAAACCTTATGGATAGCATCAAAACATTGTTAGATACTGAAAACTGCATAAAATAGTATGAGAACATTATCAGAGGTAGTGCCACAGGATGAGACTCTTGGGTCAGAAGGCACTCAAAGTCAGACTGAGGAAGACCTACCTCCTCAGAGCAGAACTGAGCAGAATGAGGTGGGTGGAGTGAAACCTTTGTGACCTATATTTGCTGCCTGGGCACAACTCAAAATGAGAAGAGGAGGTAAAAAAGCTATAAGCCTCACTGAATAATAGGATCTTGGAATATATAAGAAAAGCTGAAAGTCATAAAATGATATGGAACATGTAAAATCAGTATTGTTGGTCTTAATGATCTGAAATGGACTGATACTCACCGTTTGCTCTCAGAAAAAACATATGATTCACTCTGCTGGGAAGAGGGCATTCAAGAGGAATGGCATTGCATTCATCCGAAGACCAGGGGTGAGAAGGACAACAGTGGGAGGGTGGAAGGAGGGTAGGGTAGAAAGGAAGAGCACATAGCAAGGATCTACATACAACCTCCATCCTGGGGGATAGACCGTGGAGAAAGGGGTGAAAGGAGACACTGGATAGTGTAAGATATGACAAAATAATAATTTGTAAATTACCAAGGGTTCATGGGGGAGGGGGAAGTGTGGAAATGAGGAGCAGATAACAGGCACTCAACTAGAAAACAAGTGTTTTGAGAACATTGAGGGAAACAAATGTACAAAGGTGCTTCAACATTGGTTGCATATGTGGATTGTGATAAGAGTTGTATGAGTCCCCAATAAAATTATTCAATAAATTAACAAAAGGACATATCAAGACCAATTTATAGAACAAAGCTAGAAACTATAAAATGAGAATATCTATCTGTATATAAGGAAATCCAGTCAAGACAGTATCTTTGGAAAGAGACAACTTAGAAGCTCCATCTTGGCAGCTAACACCAGGTCAGGGGCTGATTGTGCAACAAAGTCAGATATCAACTCGAAAGCCATCAAAACCACCAAGAGAAATATAAGGACAGACTGAAGGACCCTAACACAAGGTAAAAATACACTAACAAACTTAATGAAATATGCCCACATTCCAGAAGACAAATTAGAAGATATTAAACATAAATGTCTAAAAATATGAAATTTATGTATATCAAACAATGCCATCAAAATAGTGAAAAGAGAAGCCACATATTCAGGAAAATGCATAGCCATGACATATCAGAGAAAGGCTGATTTCAAAAATCTACTGAACACTAAAATGCCTAATAAGAAAAATACAAAGAACCCAATCAAAAATGGCTACAAGATGCGAATAGACAATTTATTAAAATGACAACTAGGTTGCTAACACTCTTTTGAAGAAGCAATCACATTCATTAGCAATAAGAGAAGCAGTAATAACAACAAGATTTCACCTCACACTGGCACTATTCACAAAATTAGAAAACCCTCGTTTCCTTACCCCCCAGACCTGAACATTAGTCAGAATGGGTACTGGGAGGGTGGAGGGAAGGTGGGATAGAAAGAGGAAACCTATTATAAGGATCTACATATAACCTCCTCCCTGGGTACAGACCACAGGTAAGTGAAGGGAGACATCGGGCAGTGTAAGATATAATAATAAAAAATGATACATTATCAAGGGTCTTGAGGGAAGGGGGAGTGTGAGGGAGGGGAAAAATGAGGAGCTGATTCCAATGATGTGGTGGTCATTTGCTTATGTTAATTTCATGATTGAGATGTAGGGGTGGTGCCTGGCCTGTTAATCTGGAGATAGCCATTGAGTAGCCAATGGGGCCTCTGGGTGGGCATGGCTTTCTCCTGAGGACTTCTGGGAAATCTCATGATATTTCCCTGGTGGAGATGAGAAGCTATCTCCCTAGTTGTTGGGGGTTAGTCTCAGAAGCAAGGAATTACGGACAAGACAAGATGGCAGTGTCTGAGCGGCTGCAGGAACCGGAGGAGAAGCCACATAGCCTTGCCCTGAGGGAACCAGACCTCTGAAGATGGAGAAGCCATGGGGAGATCCCTGCTTGTGATGACTTGCTTCTACCACCACTGGATGCTATTGATGGACCCTGAGGAGCCATGAGGGGACCCCTGCCAGTGCCGGGACTCTGCATCCACTGGCCTGTGACTTTGTGAGTCAAAAAGACATTTTATAGACTGATATCAGAAATATGGGTTAATATTGGACTAATGACTTTGAACTGGACTGGGATACTTTCTCAATGTCCCATTCCTCTTGTATATATTCCTTGTATCCATATGCGTGTCTATGAAATTTGTTCCTCTAGTCTACCTGGACTAACACAAATGGCTTACGGAGAAAGCAAATGTTTTGAGAATGATAAGAGCAAAAAATATACAAATGTGCTTGCCACAAAATGGAGTGTATATAGATTTTGATAAGTATTGTATGAGTCCCCAATAAAATGATTTTTTAAAAAACCAAAGTGAGATGGACTTGGATTCTTTGGTGAAATACAGATTTATTTTTTATAGAATCATATATGAAGGAAATAAAAGGAAAAGTCATTAAAAAGACAGGAAGGAAATAAAATATCAAAATGGCTATCAGAAGGACATCGGAAACGTGCTCATCATCATAAAGTAGCGAAAGCAAATTGAAGAATTATGCAGTCAAAGAGATAAACAGAAAAATTCAAAGGGCATGTCAAGCAGAAAAAATTTTAATACTATAATGAAATGTGTGCAGACAGACCTAGAATTAGAAGACTAAAAAGGATGAATATGCTTGGTCTATCTTCAACTAAAAGAAATTAAAAAAACAAGCCTGGAATTGTAATGTTGAAAGATTTTATGAGAAAAATATTGAGCCATGCATAATTGAAGCAACAAATTAAAGTGTAAAGAATATACAGTCACTGAACCCACAGGACTAGTCAATGTGTAACCATTTCAAAATGTAGCATATCATTAAGAATCTATTGGAGAAGTACCAATGGAGAATTCCAAGCTTCACTGAAGCTGTTAGCTAATATCAAGACTCCAGGCAGGCATTGACGGAATATAAATTAGCCCCTCTCAACAAGCTGACAAAGCATCCGAAGCACTCAACTCTCTATGCCCCAATTCTGGAAGACAACTGCGTGGTGAACCAACTGGAGGATATTCATATTTGTGTTCATTACAAAGAAAGATGACCCCAAAGAAGGTGCAAATTCTAGAACACTATCATTAATATCACAGGCAAGTACATTTTTCCTGAAGTTCATCAGACAATGGAGACATTGACTTGTCAAAAAATTGAGGTAGATTCAGAAAATGAAGTGGAAAGTGATATATCACGGATGGAACTTGGCTAAAAACAACTAATATGAGAAAGATATTTACTTTTGTTGTATGAACTATATAATGCCTCTCAACTGTAACAAAGTTATGGATAGCCTTGAGAATTATGGAAATTCCAGAACACTTGAGTGTGCTTATATGAAAACTGCACATGGATTAAGAGCAGTTTGTAAATAAAGCAAGGAAATACTGATGTTTTAAAATCACAAAAGTGTTTTATCCTCTCACCCTCTTGTTGAGGTAATCATTAGCGAAACTGGATTATATGAAGAAGAATGCTATATCAGGATGGGTGGAAGGCTTATTTGCACTCCCCAATATGCAGATGACCCAAGTTTGCTTGTTGAAAATGACAGGATTTGAAGCATTTGTTGATAAAGTTTAAGGATACAGCCTTCAGCATGTGTTACAACTCCATGAAAGGAAAAGAAAAATCTTCCCACAAATGGACAAATGAGTAACATGTAAAGATGGGAGTTGGCATAGATTTCATCCTGCTTTGTCTACAATCGAGGCTCATGGAAGCAGCATTCAGAACATTGCATTGGGTTCATCTGCTGCATAAGAATTCTTTAGAATATTGAAAAGCAAGGATGTTGTCTTGAGCACTAGATTGGCCTTTGTATTAGTCCAAGTAGGCGGGAGGAGCAAATCCATGCACACTCATGTGTGTATAAAAAAAGAGCATTCTATCCAAGAGGAGTTGAATATTGAGAAAACATCCCAGCCCATCCAGATCAAGTCTGTAAGTCTGATATTAGCCCATATGCCCTGTATCAATCTATAAAGTCCTCTTCAGACTCAGAGAATACATGCAATGAGGCCAAATGCAGGAATATCACAGACCAGTGGGTGGGAATTCTTGTGCATCCAATGCGATCATAAGTGTCTCAGGGGTGGCAGGGCTCTCCAGGTGGTTTCTCTGGCTCCAGAGATCTTGTTCCATCAGCCTCTCTCCATGTGTCTTCTCAACAGGGATATCTCATAAGGAGTGGGTGTGTGCCCCCTATCTAGGGAGCTATTTATCTCCTTAGCTTCTCCTAATTGAGGTCATCAAGCTCATCGAGACGCTGGACTCCACCTCTTCATTCTGAATCCTCAAATTGACACCAGATTATGTAACTACCACAGCCTGATTTAAGCCATGGCATTTTTAGTTGCTGTGTGTGTGTGTGTGTGTGTGTGTGTGTGTGTGTGAGAGAGAGAGAGAGAGAGAGAGTTGGACATTGACTAAGGAAGACTGAAGAAAGATCCATGTATTGGAATTGTGATGCTGGGAAAGAATATTGAAAGTACCATAGACTGCAAGGAGGACAAACTGATCTGTCTTGAAAGTGTAGTAAGAGTGCTCTTTAGAGGCAAGCGTGGTGAAAGTTGGTCTTAGGTATTTTGGACATATTGTCAGGAGAGAATGGTTCCAGGAGGACATCATGCTTGGTAAAATAGAGGGGCATTGATGGACAGAAAGTTGTTGCAATAGTGTATATAGGGTCCCTGGGTTTGTAACTGACTCAAGAGCATGTGGGTACAACAAAATGACTCTTGAATTCAGGTGAGTAATATCAAGGATTAAATAAAGTTTGATACTAAAGCACTGAGCTACCGAATTTGGTTCCCAGCAGGTCAGAATGTTCTATATTTGTTAAGGAAATGGAGAAAGCTATCTGTTGTCTGTGTGTGCATGTATGTCTATATTATCCCAGTTTTCAAGATTGACAATATAGTCCTGCTTTGAAAAAATTAAAAACCTTTCATGTGCAAACAGAACAAATTGCAAAATATAGCTTTCCAAAGAACTACTACCTAGTGACTTAAGATAAAGATACTAATATTGCACTTGGTCTTAGTCAAGAGACTGAAAAGTGATAAAGGTACTTGTATTGTGTTAGCAAAACTATAAGTTCAAGAATTTAAGGGATGTTGTGAGAGAAGGCCAACCTAAAGCTAAGAGAGAAATTAGAATGTAATTATACTGTGATAAAACAGGGAAAATGAAAATCCTGAGAAAGTTCTATTATATGTACTGTGTGTGTTATTTCTACAAATAACTGTGAAGAGCTTAAAAATTGAAAGCAGGGAACTATTAGAAGACTATCTCAGTATGTTAGAGGGTTTGTTCTTCTTTTCTTTTTCTTTTTTTCTTCTTTTATTTTTCTAAAGAGTACCAAGTAATTTCATGGTCTCAATAACTCTTGCTTATATATTTCTGAACACTGACCTCTTGGGAAAGATAACGTTTATTTGAGTGAAGTTGTAAAATGCACAATTTGTATCTGAAAACCAAAACTTGACAGCGAGCTGTTTGTATCTTTTTTTAATCAAACATTTCCAAGAAGAAAAAAAAATACATTTCTCATTTTTATAGCTAGAAGCAGGGTATCACATAACGAGGACAAAGCTTTTCAATTGTGAAAAATGATACCAAGAATGACTGGGAAAAATAAATCCTCCACATGCTCTCTGAAATTGTTACAGCTTTCATGCCATGTATATCTATTCTTCTAAGATGGCCGAAAGCTACAAGAAAATCTATCTTTCCCCTGTGAGAATGGGGTCCAGACTGGCCAAGTTAAATATCAGCATTTGCCTTCTACAAGGTCCCCTAGTTGTAAGTACTCACCAAAGGTCGTGAAATCGTGACATCAGTGTACATCACCATTTGCTGTTGCATGCATTATTTGGGAACAAAGAAAACTCTGTTCTACACCATCTGTGAGAAAGGAAGGCCTGGATTCTTTTAATTTTTATCTTAAGCAAACTCTATTGAGTGTCTTGTATAATAATAAGAATGCACTAATTCAACCATAGCAGCCATCATTTGAAGATCTGACTTACTTGATAAAAAGGTAGTTCACAGTTAACTGATCATCTATGAATTGCATGGCTTATCATATTGATAGGTCAATGATATCAGACAGATGTAGCTGCATTCTTTTGAATCCAGCAAAAGCTAAAGTTTGAGTTACTGTTGGGTGGTATAAGAAAACCATCAAATACAATGGCCACCCTCAGGATCCTCTTTCCAATAACATCTTACTTGGTGAAATTCTCATGAAGCAACCATCATGAAGATGTGCAGAACTGGCTGCCATTTTATTCAGTTGTAAGTGGAAGCCACGGGCAAGAGAAATGCCCTTGGCAAATGGCAATAACCACACCCCCTTGACCATACACTGATAGGTGATTGCTCAAATGCCTTTTGCATGCTGCATCAGTCCTTGATACAGCTCAAACTGAGAGCCTCTTCAGGATGAAGCTAGTCTCAGGATCTTTTCTACATCTATCCCTGCTATCCAATTCTTTATCCAAGTAGCCTTTCAAGAGGTTTCATATTTATACTTCAGTGGGAGCTTGATGCTTCTGTTTGAAGGTATTTTTTGAACTATTTAATGAAGAGTTTTAGAGTGCAGAAAAGGAATCTCTGGAGTTAAAATGAAAGAGCGGGATGCCTTGGTGTAAAAGCATTGTCACCGTTGTTGCTAGGTGTCACCAGGTTTGATCCAATTCATGGTGGCACTGCATACAACAGAACAAACCTCTCCCATTATCAGTGGTCCCTGCTATTGTTTGTATCTTTGGGCCCATTGTGGCAGATGCTGTACTAAGCCATCTCCTGGAAGGTTTTTTGTTCTTTTTTTCCACCCTGACTTTCCACATTGCTGACAGTGTTGACATCCTTTTTAAGGCACTCGTGTCTCCTGATGACATGTTCAAAGTATCTGATGTAAGTGTCCCTATCGTCTTTTAAGGAGAGCTCTGAAACGAAAAAAAAACAAAACAAAACTTTGGACAGTTCTTCGAAAGGACTCAGAAGAATGGCAATGTCCCTTGTCCTCAGGGAGCATGGAATCTAGATAAGCTTTTTAAATGATTATCAAATCAATTCATAACAATATTTAGTATTGGTTATGTTAAAATACAGACTGCTGTCTGAAGAAGGAAGAGGAGTAATCGAGGATCCCAATCTTACCTCAGAATTCATGAGATGATACAATCAGCTTTAGGGAGCTATAACTGTCTCTCACTTAGACTGTTGTAACTGGTGCCTATTAATTCATCAGCAAATCTTTGAGCAGTTGACTAGGCAAATTCCAACCCATTTGACAATGTTCTTCTAGAAAAAAATATGTCCAGACATTAAAGTAGACACCTGAAAAGTACTACCATTAACCACAGTTTATTAGGTTAAATGTCCTAATATGACTCACTGTGATTGTTTTTATAGGGGATTGACAGGCCAACTACTCAAAATTGAATGTTTGCCAACCACATCAGTCAAAATAGCTAGAAAAGTTATTAGAACTCCTATGGACACCGATTTTAATGAATATTGAATTTCTTTTCCAGAAGAGTGAAGCAGGGTGTTCATCCTACTGCTTCAACTCTGTGGATCTCAAGGATGCTTTCTTCATTCTAGGTATTGTCTCTAGCTCTCCTCTCACAATCTCTCTCCAGTCCTTTTCTTTTGCTTCAAAGCAGGAGTCTTAAATTGTACTAATCATGTTAATAAATACATGTTACACTTTGTTCTATGAATCTGGTGTTCCACTGGCCCAATACAATCACTGAAATCAAACGGGTGCATAAGCAAATGTGGTGAAGAAAACTGATGGCACCCAGATATCAAAGGATATAGAGTCTGGGGTATCAAAGCCTGAATATAAACAAACATCCAACTAGCTCAGATGTAACCAAGCCCACACAGAAGAAGCACACCAGTCAATGTGGTCATGAGGATCAGGTCTCAGGCATCAAACAAGAAAAAAAAAATCAAGGTGCTTGCACACCTTCCTGAGATGTTCACTGAGGACAGGTGGGGGCATGAACAAGAGTGGGGAAGATACCTGATGGTACTCAGCTATCAAAATATATAGTGTCTGAGGTCTGAGAGGCTTGAGGATGACCAAAAAGAGTAACAAAGTCCACCATAGAAGAAGCACACCAGCTTATGCAACCATGAGGTGTGGAAAGAACCATGTATCTGGTATCAAAGAACAAAAATCATTATCAGTAGGTGCCCACCCTCCCCACATGATCCCCAAGGACAAAAGGGTGCAGAGGTAGACAAAGCAGAGAAAACTGATGGTGTCCATCCACCAAACTATAAAGTAGCTGGGATCTTAAATGCTTGAAGGTGAACAAGTGGCCATCTATCGTAGAAGCAGCAATGCCCATATGGAAGAAGCACACCAATCTGTGTGATCATGAGAGGTTGAAGGGAGCAGATAACACACATCAAGATATAATAATCAAATCAATAAGAATGAGGGGGAGCACATGGTAGGGACCCAAGGCCCACTTGTGATCTATTGAACATGGGGGAGTCACGAGGAGGAGATGGGCCAGTCAAGGTGCAGTGAGGTAGCGATGAAGCATACAACTCTCCTCTAGTTCCTGAAGGCTTCTTCCCTCCAACAATCATGGCCCCAACTCTACTTTACAAATTCAACTAGACTGGAGGAGGCACACTACCAGAGATGGGAACTGAAAATACAGGGAACTCAGGGTGGATGAATCTCTCAGGGCCAGTAATGAGAGTGGAGTTACCATATGGGTGGAGGGAAGTGGGGTGGAGAGAGGGAGTCAACTGCGGCAATCTACATATGATGTCCTATCTGGAGGATGGACATCGGGCAAGGGGAGATATCAGACAGTGTAAGATATGACAAAGCAATAATAATTTATAGAGTAATGAGGACTGGGAAAAGGCGGGGAACAAGGACAGAGGGGGAAGGATGAGAAACTGATATTAAGGACCCGAGTGTAAAAGCAGATATTTGAAGAATGTTAACGCAAGCAGGCATGTGAAAGTGCTTGGCACAGTATATGTAACTATGTGTTGTGAAAAGTGATGTATGAGCCTCCAATAAAATGATTAAAATAATATAAATAATAATAAAGTAAATACATATAACAAAGTGGTACTCTTTACTAAATTCCTAAATAAATATCACTTGATGTGACATTGTTTAAAATGGTGCAACTTTAAATATATTTAATTTTTAAATGAGATGATATAATTAAATTAAATGAGAAGGCATACCTCTATTAACAAATAAAAAAACAATTCAACATAGATAATAGCATTGATCGGACTTCTTTGTAAAATTTAACCAACAGTATTTAATCTCAGTGGGAAATATCTTAATGGTATTTCAAACTTAAAATTGTTTTAAATTTGTAGGGCATAAAAGATTAATTTGAGCTGAGCCCTGGTGGCATAGTGGTTGAGTGCGGGATTGCGGCCCACTGAATTGGCAGTTCAAATCCAGCAGCAGCAAGACTGGGTAGCTCCCACGACCACCAGAGGGCAGTGATGCAAAAAAATAATAAAAACACCACCAACAACAAAAAGATTAATTTAAATTTAATTTATGGCGTTCATTCTAGAAAATATTCAGAAAAATTTTGATATTAGCATTATTGATGAGAAAATATCTTTACATTTCCCCACCATCAAAATATTTATACCAAAAATCAAGATATACCTCTAAACCAAATGTAGAGGGATTTAAGCCTTTAATAAACACCAAACTCACTTCCATTGATTGGCTGTCTCATAGCGGCCTACTGAAACAGGGCAGAGCTGCCTTTTTAAGTTTCTGAGTTTCACAGGAACAGAAAGCCCAGTTTTTCTCCATTGAATAGATCGTGATTTTCAACTGCTGACTTTAAACTTAGTAGTCTTACTGATAATCACTATTCCACAAGGGCTCCTAAGACTTAACTATGAAAGATAAAACAATAGATATTTTAGAAGAAAACAGAAAACAAATATTATTTTGATCTTATAGTAGGCAAAATTTCCTTACCAGATATAAAAACGTTTGGCTCAGGAATATAAACGATTTTTGTTTGTTTTCACATAAGAAACATTAGGAATGAAAAATCAGCAGAGCAGGAATGGAAGAAGGTATTGCAACATGCACATCCAACTGAGGATTCAGTGCCAGAATATATAAAGAGCTTCTTTGAATCATTTAAAGAAAAAAACCCAAAACTACTTAATGGAGAATTGAAAAAAAAGTCATTCAATGTAAAAGGAATATCAATAAACATAAAAATAAATCATAAGTAACTCTAAATATGGGCATGATGCAATACTAATACACAGCACAATGACTAAAATTAAAATGAGAGCATCATGCTATATGCATGGCTATGCAGTGACTATGTCTCTTATATGCAACTGGTAGGTATATAATTTAGTAAAATTACTTTGGAAAACATTTACATTGGTATTCCACCAATTCCTGGAATTTTATTTTTCCCTAATACTAATTCAAATGTTTCAACACACAGACAAAGACCCGACAAACTCACTAGTCTATGTTAAGAAATTTGGATGATCGGTACCAAGCTAAATGACTGGAAGAGATCTATATCTGTGACCATTCCACAGAAACATCACCCTACAGAATGGAGACTTTGTAAAGCACTGTCATTCAGAACATTCAGAAATGGTATCAGCAGTGTATGTGCATCAAGAATGTGGCACCAGGATTGGAGGAAGGCTTACTAACAGCTTGAAATAATTAGATGGCCCAACCTTGCTTGCTGAAAGCTGAGGTCTGGAAGTACGTCCTGACAATGACCCAGGATGGAAGCCTTCAGTTAATGTAAAGAAGACTGGAGTCCTCACAGTGGACTTTTGGTAATATCATGGTAAATGGAGAAAAGGTTAAAATTGTCAAGGAGTTTATCTGCCTTGAGTCTACAATCAATTCTTGTGGATGCATTAGTCAAATTGCCATAGGGAAATCCAATGCACCAGACTCCTTAGAGTATTGAAAAGTACCAATGGTACTTGGAGGACTAAGATGTACCTGACCTAAGCCATAAGGATTGCTGTGGCATCATGGTGGTGAGCGGGACTAGAAGCACTACGTCCTCAATTCCAACCCACCAGCTCCTCTGGCGAAGGATGACAGGGCTTTCAACTCCTGTGATCAGACACAGTCTCAGACGCTCACCGGGACATTGCTGTCTTGTCACTATGAGTCAATGTGTACTCACCAGCAGTGAGTTTGGGTTTGCAGACCTAAGTCCTGCTATTTTCTGTTGCCTTATATACATGTTAAACTTGGGCCTTGAATACAGAAAATTGCTACAGAAAAAGAATGTTTGGAAAGTGATTGTGGTAGTAAATGTATAATTCTTCTTGATATAATTGAACTATGAAATTATTTAACATATGTATATATCAAGATTAATTAAAATTAAATTAAAATTTAAAAAATGTACAGTTTTAGAAACCCACATAATCCTACCTACTCTGTCCTATCAGATCTCTCTGTGTTGTAATCACCTTGATGGCAGAGAGCGAGAATTATGTCATGAGTCTAAATTATAATAGTTTGACAGAAATCGCTTTGGCTATTAGCTAAAGTCAAATAGTCCTAAACCACACTATTCATAGTCAGCTAGTTATCTTTCCCTGTGGTCATGATAAAATCTAAGACAAGATGGAACTACACTTTTTGAGTTTCCAAAATTCAAAAGTTTTTCCTACAGTAGCAGAAAGCCTTTCTTCCCCCCATTGAGCGGACTGAGGCTTTTGACCTGTGACTTTTGCTATTAACAGCTCAAACTGTAACCCACGAAGAGCCAGGGATTGTCCTTCTCATCACACTTCTTCCTGAATGAGAGACCTCATAACTACTCTCCAGAACTTTAGAACTCCCTCTACTCTCTGTGTTACACTGTCTTTACTTCTTGAAAATGAACTTCTTACCAATTTTTATCAAATGTTCCCCTGTAACACTCAAAGATTGCTTAAATATTAAAGGATGGAAGGGAGGAAGAATGGAAAGAAGGAAGGAAAAAAGAAAGAAGGAACAAGAATTACATCATTTGTGGGCAATTGGACATTCCCTTAGAGAAGAATCGCATGGAGGAGACGGCCAGTCAAGGTACAGTATAGCAACGATGAAACATTCAATTTTCCTCTAGTTCTTCAATGCTTGCTCCTACCCCCATCTCTGCCCCCACCTTAACATGATCCTAATTCTACCTTACAAATCTGGCTAGCCCCAGGGATGTACACTGATACAGATAGGAATTGGAAACTTGGGAAATCCAGACAGAAGAACCATTCTGGATCAGTGTTGAGAGTGGCGATACCAGGAGGATGGAGTGAAGGTAGGGGAGGAAGGGGGAACCAATTACAAGGATCTATATATAACCTATCTGGAGGATGGACAGAAGAGGAGTGGGCAAGGAGAGACATCAGGCAGTATAAGATATGACAAAATAATAAATTTTGAAAATTTATAAATTTTCAAGGGTTCATGAGGCAGGAGGAGCAGGGGGGAGGGGAAAAGATGAAGACCTGATGTCAAAGCTCAAGTAGAAAGCAAGTGTTTTGAGAACATGGATGGCAGTAGGTGTACTAAGGTGCTTGACATAACATATGTATGTGTGGATTATGTACAAGCCCCAAATGGAATTATTTGTTTAAAAAATGTACCAATGCGATCAACACATGGATGTATGCATAGATAAGAATTGTATGAGCCCTCAATAAAGTTATTTTTTAATAGGAAAACAATAAAACCTACAAAAGAAAGAAGAAAAATGTTGAGATGCGAAAGGGCAAGCTGTCGGGAAGTTTGATAAATTGTTGAATATTAATTTGCTCATCTGACATGTAAATCCCCTTATTCACAGGGAAAAGTTAAATAAATAAATTCACTGATACCAAAACAAAAAAAAAAAAGGAAGGAAGGAAGGTAGATGGATCATTAATGAGTTAATCTGTGGTCCTTGTGAGGAGAAGGTGACCAATTATCTCATATTTTCCTCATACACACTATTTTTGCTCTTACATCCAGGTATTTTGTGAGGATTAAAATGACTATGGGCAGAAAAAGGAAACAAAGTAGGTCAATTGCATAAGGGAAGGTAAGCATAAAACCCCATGAGAATAGAGAAAAAGGTGTGAAATAACTCCTTCTTTCTCCTCTCCTTGCTTCCCTCTCACTCCCTTTTTTTAAATCAGGTAGATGTCTGGAATGAGGCTTTTTACAGAAAATAACTTCAGGGTGAATTCGTTCTGATTAATGGACAATCGTTAGAAGTTTTCATGAGAGCATCTGACATCTCACTTAGAGAAAGGGTGCTGTAACATCCTTAGCCCTGAAAAAGATAGTGTGTGACTGGGCTTCTGTTCCCATAGCAAAGATGTGGACAAGGAAGTTTTGGCTGAACAGCTCCACTTTCCCTGGTGTCCTTTTAAGGTGAGGGGATGGGCAAGAGCAAGATGAACAAAGAGAAAGTCTCTGAGGCAAACCTTTGAACTGTTAAAGAAAAAAAAAAGCTGTTATCATTGTGGAGGAAACTGGAGTGTTGGATCATTTTGTACTCTCCACCCCCATCAATTGTCGTTGGCCATAAATTCAAGCTGTGTGTGTAAAAACTTTTAAATTAGAAAATATTGATTGACTCCTCATCTACAGTATATATTTGCCCATATTTATGTAGACTGATGTGGATTCTATGACTACTGTTTCACAGTGGGGGGCTCAGGTGAACCATTGCCTTTCATTGTCTAAAACACAATTCAGGATTTTAGCTACAAAGGGAACATTCCCACATGCTGATTTCTGGAAGAAGAAGAAAAAAAGTGGTTGTCAGACAAGAGAGTTCATCATAAGACATTTTCCACAGGTACATAATCATGAGAAAACTTAAAAGAAATTACTAGGGTTCAAAATAATATTGAGCCACTTGATATTATCCTTTTTCATTTCCTAGCTGCATCTTATCTTGCTTCCCCACCCCCTCCTTCCTTCTCTGGCTGTCTTACTAGCCCAAGACAGTTTTAATATCTACTAGGAGGAGAGCAGAAGCAATTATTCACCTAATTCAATTTCAGATAAAAGCACACCATGCTGTTGACTGATTTTATTATTTCTCACAATATTGATTTTATTGGCCTGAATCACCTTAATAAGTGTTCACCTGACCTTGAAATGCATATCCAAAGACAGCTTCCAGCAATTATCAAACAAAAGATGAAATTTCAGGATCTCTTGGAGCGGTCAGTTTCTTTTTGTCTCACAGCAAGAGGGCCAGGCTTCATTCCCGTGATCACCATCCATCACGACATTTCAGATGACGCGGGATAGGCGAAGCAGAGCCGGAATCAGAATCATCCATGATGCTCTTGCCCCTCTCTAGGTCCGGGAGAATGTACTGCTCGGAGTCTGATCAGGATGGTCTCAGAGGAGGCCTTTGTGAAAAAGATTAACATGCTTCAGCGTGCTTCACCACCTGCTTGTCCCACTCAACCCCAAATAAAACGCCACCGCCCCTGCCTGCAAACAATGGGTTTGTGCATATTTAGATAACTTTTGCTAACGAAAGAATTCCAATCCAGTGAAAGTCGGCATCTTTCAAGTCACAAATTTACTTACTGAACTAAAATTCTGTTGGCTTCATTGGTTATGCAAAATAATGATCCTGGGATTTGAGGACTAGAGGACTTTTGTTAGAGTCCTAGACCAGGTTGCTCGCATGGGCTGCCTTTTGGGATCTCCACATCCTATATATTGGCATAATTGATCTGCTTTTGGAGAGGTTTAAGGTAGACAAAGAAGGAATCAGGATGTGGGTAAGTTTTTTGGTTTGCTAGTTTCTCACACCATCTTCCATTCGTATGTATGCAGCCGACCTGTTAATTTTAATTTCCAAGGGAGAGATAGGAAGAGAACAATGAAAACAAAATTTTCCAAAAGAGATAATATTGTCTTGATTACAATTTCACAAGTAGAAGGGGCTCCACCTTTCAGAAACCACCTCCTGAGATGGGGACACATCAGGCAGGATTGACCCTTGTGCTTTTTCAGAGCTTTATCCAGTATTATGGATCTTCTTCAATTCTTTATTAGCCCTACTGAATTCTATTTTCAGATATGTGTACACAGTTTTATACTCACTACCAGTAGGGTAAGGAGCCCTGATGTCACAGTGGTTAAGCACTCCAATGTTAATGAAATTCTGTGATTTGAATTCACTAACTACTCTATGGGAGAAAGGTGTAGCCTTTCCTTCCATAAAGATTATAACTGGAGAAACCCCATGAGCCACTTCTAGTCTGTCTCAAAAGGTCATTGTGTGTTAGAATCAACTTAAGAGGAAGAGGTTTAGCTTAGTTGGGTTCTTGCTTGTCCATGATTCTACTAAGTTGGTTTATCTGCTCTGCTAATCTGATATGGAGGTCTAAGATTTTTAATGATGCAAGAGACTGTGGTCGAAATTAAAGATAGAAGACAAGTTGCCATGCTCAGTTTAGTGCTGTCCCGGTGGGCCTCTTGTGTGATAGCCTAGCAAAATAGCATGTGCAGACAGGCCCATGCTGGTTCCCAAGCCCTTAAGAAGTGCTGAGAAAAACTGGAGGTGGTGGGAAAAAGGACTATGTCTGTATTTAGCCAAAACGTTTTCAGTATACATGGAAATGAGTTGGTGGAATACTAGTAATTCTATAGGTTTTCTTTCTGAGCTCTACCTGTAGATTTTGATATGAAGGGCATTTATTTTGTTGTAAATTTAAAGTCATGCTCTTCTGAAAGTAAATATGCAAACATTTACATTTTAGAGGCAAACAAAATAATTTTCATGTCTCCTATTGCATTTCTTCTTTGATGGCTGATCTTACAAATACTCGCTGTTGTTGTGTGGCATAGAGTCAGCTGTGCCTAATCCTACAGTCAACACAATGGAACACTTCTTTGTTTCAAGCCATTTTCAAAACTGTCATTTGAGTTATTGTTGAGTTGTCAATCCATCATCTTTAGGATTCACCCGTCTTTGCTAACTTTCTATTTGACCAAAAACAATGTCTCTCTCTGTGGACTGGCCTGAAGTACTTGGGATGAAATCTCACCAGCCTCACTGTACTTTTTCCTAGGCAAGTTTGTTCATTTCATTGAACTATCAATATTCTTTGAGAGGATTCAAATTCAAATGCATCAATTATTCCCAGGCTTTCCTTATTCATTATCCAATTTTTATATGCACACCTCTTTGCTTTAAGCAAATGAGGCAGAGTCATTTTCATATTGAAGGGCATTAATGAGCCATCCTCCAAACCAGTTTCTTGAATCACATGCTCATCAGACAGATTGAATAAGTATGGTGAAAGAAAATGAGCCTAATGTTCACCTTCCCTGATTGTAGACCATTTAATAGCCCTTGTTCTGTTACAATGATTGTCTCAGTCTGTGAGTGAAATGCAATGTTCTGGAATTCTCATTCTTCTTGATGTTATTATAAAATGTTAACCCCAAATAATAAAAATCACTGTTAGAGTTTGATTGATCCACTGTCAAATTTATTTGCATGATCAATGAAACACATATAAATATTTTTTGTTATTACTTGATTTCATCTGAGACCCATCTGACATCAGCAATGATATTTCTAGCTCCAGTAAGTTTTAGTCTAGATCAGAGTGCTCCTTTCAGGCAAGGAATGTGAGACTTTGTCATAAATATTTTGGACATGTGTTCAGGAGAGACCAGTCCCTGGAGAAGGACATCATGCTTGGTAGAGTAGAGAGGAAATAAAAAAGAGGATCACTCTTGAGCTAGGTACATAATTTGGTGTCCATTTGGGAATTAAGAGTGGAAGGGTGGAGTCTAGTCTCTCAACCAGGTCATAGCCAATGAGGCCTCTCTGTGAACTTCTCCTGAGTATTCTGGGAACTCCCGGATTTCCTCTTTAGAGAATGAAAAATGGTCTCTTTTTCTCTGCTCACTCCCTTAGAGACTCTTTACTGATAAGACTCATTGCTTGAGAGATGCAGGGCACACAGGACCCCATACCCGGGGAACTGGAGGAGCCACAGGATACACCTGCCAGTGCTGAGATGATTTTACTGCCACTGGATCCAAAAGACTTAGCCCCTACTGGCCTGTGATCTATGGATTTGTTTCTCTAGTCAACCCAGACTAACCCAGTCCTCAAGGAGAACTATTGACACCAAGGTTGCAAATGGACTCAAGCATAGGATTAATTGTGAGGATGGGGCAGGACTGGGCAGTGATTTGTTTTATTTTGCATCAGTTCTTTCTGAATTGGAATTGCCTTGTGTCATCTAATAATAACAGGTCTTTGCTGAATCTAGCTGAACTTTTAGTGGCTCCCTATAAATCAGTAAAATTGTATTTGTTTGGTAGTGACTGCCCTCTTCTATATGAAACCTTGTTGGCACAGTGATTACCTATTGGAATGTGATCCTCATGGTCCACAGTTCAAAAGCACCAGCAACACCTTAAGAGAAATACTGACCTTCCTGCACCCATAAGCGGTTGCAGTCTCACAAGCCTACAGGGTCAGCATTGACTTGATGGCAGCGGGTTTAATTTTTTTTGTAAGGTCAATTGTTCAAACTCCTCAGCTGATCCTTGTGACAAAAGATGACAATCTGTGTTAACCCTATGATTTCTAGACTCAGTACCCCACTGAGGTAATTCCATTCTGTCTGCTAGGATTACTGTGAGACCTAATTGACTCAATAACAACAAGTTATGTTTCCAGATCAGTGCTAATTGCAACAGAAATCACCAAAAAAAAATATTCCTCATCCTAGCATTGATCTCACTATGCAAATGAAAGTGACATTATTGGCATTATTTCACTGACCTTGATTTCTGAGAGTGGAGTCCTGTGGCGTAGTGGGGTACACATTGGGCTGCTAGCGACAAGGTGAGCAGTCCAAAGCCCCAGCCTCTCTGTGAGAGAGGGATCCCATTTTCTCTGCTGTAAAGATGTAGTCTTGGAAACCCACAGGGGCAGGCCGACTCTGCCCTAGAGAGTCTCTGTGAATAAGAAATGACTGAATGACAATGAATGAGTGAGTGAATTACTGACAGTAAGAACTGAGCAGAAAGCCCGCATAAGGAAAATCACCATTGGAGGACAATCAACCACAAAAGCACAGGAGTCAGACTCCTGGAATAAAATGCCAATGTCCCCACTCACTACTTTTCTAATCTCTGGAGCTCAGGTTTCTCATCTGTCCGACAATAACAGCAGCATTGCATTCTGATATTACTGTGAGAACTAAATGACTTAAACACGATTCTGCATCTTGTTGGTGACCAATTATTGTCAACTATTATTATGGGGTCAGTAGTGATCATTCATATCTCATGAGTGATGTAAAATTTTGAGTCAACTGTATACCAAAAAAATACGAATGGGGCTGAGCCCCAGTTGTGTAAGTGGTTGAGTGTGTGGGACTGTGGCCTGTGGGCTTGGTGGTTCAAATCCAGCGGCGGCTCTCAGGACCAGCTCTGGGTAGCTTCCACAACCACAAGAGGGCAGTGATGCCCCCCCCAAAAAAAAAAAACAAAAAAAAATGAATGGAGTAGAGAATGAATTTGGAGTCCAGTTAGTGACATGAATAAATAGCCTCCATGGAAATGGGTGAAGAAATTTAATGAATTGTGAAGAAAGCAGGTCATCTGTAGCAGAGGAAAAGGGTGAGGGAAGTGGGGTTGAAAAGGAACAGGGTGGGCAGGAAGAATGCTGAGAGATGATTTCAGGAAGAATTGACCTGTCCCATAAGGTGGAATTATTAACTCACCTACTGGAAAGCTGGGGAAATAACTTTGCTCAAGCCAATACCATCCATCATTCCCTGGATTGGGGAAATTCACTTACTAAGATAAGTCTGTCAGTTTGGCCTCTTAATCTAATTGTAATCTTCCTAGCATAGTTATCCTAAAGAAAACAATTTAAAATATAGTATCACATACTATGTATGTATAATATAAAATGTACCTTATATGATATATGTCTTATGGAATTTGTTATATCTATCTATCATCTACATACACAAAACTACTAGGTGTGTAAATTTAGTTTCAGAAACTCTAAAGAGGCTATCTGAATTGACTCAATGGCATGAAGTTTGATTTCTCATCCAACAATGGCTGAATATATATATTCATTTTAACTTGGCATGGCATATTCATCGAGATAAATCACATTAAACTAGAGATAACTAAATTTAACAATTTCAAAGGATTTTCCAGGTATTATTGTTTACTAGTTCAATGCCGGTGTGGTCTCAATAAGTTGATTCTGTCTTGTAACAACTCTTTGGAGGATTTTCAAAGCTGTAAATGTTTACAGGTGCAAAATTTGCTATTTCAGCATGTTTTACATGGACACTGACACTGGTTTTACTTATGTTGTGTAACTGTCAGCACTCTTTGTTTCCAAAATGTTCCATTATCCCTAGCAGGAGCTCAATTAAGGACTTCCTACTTTTCTTCTCTTTCCTATTTCTGGTAGAAACAACCAAATTTTACATGACATATATTTTCCATGTACTATTTTACTTGAAAACACAGAAAAATGCACTTCATTAAAATTAAAACCTTTTGTTCATCAAGGGATTTGATAGACAGAGAAAAGACAATGTGAGTTGGGAAGAAATTCTGAGAATCATACATCTGATGAAAGGTTATTGTTCCAAATATAAAAAGAATTCCTACAACTTAACAATAAAAAGACAATAAAACTTGGGCAAAGCATTTGAATAAACATTTCTCCAAAGAAGAACTACAGATGGACAAAAAGCCCCTGAGAAGATGCTCACTGTTCTTACCCATCAGTGAGAAGCAAATCAAAAACCACAATGAGCTCTCACCCTCACTAAGAAGGGGATGATTAGAAAAAGAGTACAAAAGGGAAAACAACAGGTGCAGGGAAGGAAGTGGAAAAACAAGCACTCTGTCTCCTCAATGGGAGGGAAAAACCCATCAGATACATTTAATTTCAAATTCTACAAATTAGTATTTTTATCCAGGACTTCCTTGGACAGCAATATGAATTAATTATTTTATTTAAACATATATCTAAGGAATATCATCTTCATGTTGGCACATACAGTCAGTGTCAAAGGGATGGTCTTCTCATTTCAAAGTAAGTGAGGTTACAGATAATGATTTCTGACTTCCATGTTTCTACATGAAGCTTTTGTCGCTACATAAGAGCATCCATTGTTTTGCACTCTTATATTATGCACCATTGTTTTTCCTTCTCCAGTCAACCTCCCTCCTAATTAAGTGTTTCTGATTGGAGGCTCATATCAAAAAACTTCTGGAAAGAAATTAACCCCGGAAAGTAGCATTAAAGGACCCCTAGATTCACTGCCACTCGGTGGATGCTGACTCACAGTGACCCTCTACACCAGCACAGGATTGTTCGTATCAGTTTCAAAGACTCTTCCTAGTCAGAGAAAGGCCCATCTTTCTCCCAAAGAGTGGCTACTGGTTTCAAACTGCTAACTTAACGCTCAACACCTACCTCACTGTATCACCAGGGCTCTGCAGTCTCTTAAAGTGGATTCACACTGATAGCATACTGGCAATTCTAGGGAAACAAATGACATTTCTCCTCCAATAAGTTTCTTAATGCATGTGCTACAAGAGAAGAGAAATAGAATAAAGTTGAGTTTTCAAGCTCTCAGGTGAAACCTGATAAGGGAGAAACAGGGTGTATGTGTGCAGACTGGGGTCTGAAGGCAGGGGCAGAGTGGATAAGGAATAAAGAATAATGCAGTGAATAGGAAACTGTTATATACTTGGTAGATATCAATCCTAATATATACAGAATTACACTAATATGCATGATCTAATCATAGTAATAAATAGGTTTCCAGAAAGGATAAGGAAAAAAAGCCCTCAACTTCATGTTGCTTACAAAAATCTCACTTTAAATAAAAAAAGCTTAGATAAATTTGAAGTAAAGATAGATAAGCATATATTTGTACCATACTGTTAATCAAATGTAAGTTGGATCATCTTTCAAATAATAGATTTAAGAAAAAGACAATTAGTGATCAGAAAGCATAATTATCCTAAACACAAGATTAGAATGCAGTACTATAATATATAAAACAAAAAAGATTGCATAGGACTAAGGAGATGTAAACAAATCTTCTAAAGTAATGGGAAACTAGAAGTACTTTTTTTCACTATTTGACAGCTTTCTCAAGACATTCATGACAACCAAGAGAAAGGAATTATATTCATCCTTAAAAAGAACATTTAAAGATCTATCTAGAAATATAATACAATTTATGATAGAATAGGGTCAACTGCCAATAGTTACATAAGCTGCTGTCAACTTGTGGAGGGGTGGTATCTAGCCTTTCAATCAGGTTGCACCTTGGTGACCTAATTTTGAGGTGCCACAAAGATAAATATCTCACTGAAGATGGGACACACATATACTCCCTGTGAGACATAGCTGCTGACAAGACACATGGAGATATGCTAATTTCTAAATCACCCGGTAAAGTTTCAATAGAGCCCTGGAGCTGACGGAGTCACATGGAGACTTCTACCAGTACTGGGATGCTTCTACTGCTCCTGAATCCACAAGACTTTCCACCTGCTGGCCTGTGAACTTCCTGCATTTGTCATCATTGCATGAATCTGATGAGGAATTTATAGATTGGTATTGTACACATGGGCTAACCTAGATTTATGAACTTGATCTAGACTGGGTTGGGATATTTTTTCAATATTCAGTTGCTCTTATATACAAATCTCTTTGTTAGCCACATGAGTGTCTATGAATTTGCTTCTCTAGTCTACCCTAACACACAACCCAACTTGAACCTACTTCACCACCAACATCCCTATAATGGTTATCTATAAAACTGAAGACCCAGCCCCATACCTCACCTTTTCTTTGAGACTTTCCTTTGCACTCAAAGTTAATCTTTTCTCTTTCACTTTCATTCATTCTTAGTCTTTTGCTAGAAAGATGAACTATTTTCCCTATTTTGCTAAGGAAGAGACACTTGTTGCCCACGGTCACACAGTTTTTTAAGGAGAATGATATAGCAATAACTCCTGTGTTTGGAGTTTATAGCAAGCCATTTTTCCCCCTCCAGAACTTAATTTTCTAAATGCTGGCATGTCTTCCAATCTCTCACAAGTCCTGAACTAGGTTACAGCACTGCAGTGCACTGAGCATTTTCACACACACTGGCCTCCTTCTCCCCTGTCCTTTCAGCTGGAACTGTAGATGTCAGCAGCAAATGACAGCCTTGCATCCCCTTCTTCCATTTCCGAATCCATCAGAGAGAGGAGCTGGGGTGGGGTGAGGGGAGAGCTTTTAGACTTCTGATTGCAGAGACCAGCAGAAAAGCCAGGTTTTCTGGCTTTGGCCATGGCTAATGAGACCATAGTGCAGCGACGGGGTTTCTGTATTTCGGTAATGATTCTGCATGCTTCTACCTTGGTGCCATTTCCCTTGCCCATGCTCTCCGGGAGTGATTGATGCATCTCTTATGTGTGGGCCGTGAATTGCAGAGAAACACAGGTGGTGTTCAGAGGGGCTTGGTCAAGTTCAATTCTCTTATAGGCAACTTCCTCCATTGGGAATATTTTTGGGGAGGGGAAAGAGGATGAACAGCTAAAATGTGTGAAGTTCCATCTGCTTCACAGATTGGGCTCCCTTTCTTATGCCTCATTAGTATTAAGTGGGGGATAACAGGGACCATATCTCTTTAAAAGTCTGTCCTTAGAAAAATCATATTGAAAATTAATTAATATTTATACTCTGCAAATAAGGCCACCATATGCTTTCAGATGTCTATCAGATATCTAAAAAAATTTCAGTATTTCCTTCCTCTCCCCCCCGCCCCCAGGTAGTAGCTCTCATTTGAGTGTGTGTATGGGTGTGTGTGTGTGTATGTGTGTGTGTGTGGTGCAGCTTAAGTATGTTTATCTGAGTGCAACTTTGAATGTGTGTAGAGGGCTGCAGACAGATTTTCTTTCTCTTTTCTCTTTTACAGTAATTGACTACCTTTTGGGCAAGCACTCTTTTTTCCCCCATCGTTCAGAAGTGTACATTTTAGATGATCATTTTCAAAAGGTTGTCCCCTCCCAGCCCTCTAGAGTAAACAAAGTTCAGACAGCAGTACTCCTCATGTTAATGTCTTAGTCTTCTCTCTTGAGGCTTGTTATCTTTAAACTTATCAATTTAGACTAGCAATATTTCTATGAAGAGCTGGGATAGAATGCAAAAATGGTGGTTTGATAAAATTGGGGGCCCAGCTCTGAGAAGCTGATATTGAATCACTAAGGCTAGGTCCATATAACAAATGGTTCTACGACAAGGTGAAAGAAAATAGCCAAATAATGTAGAATATTAAAGTTCTCCTGCAGGACTCAGGGCATCCTGAGGGATTAAATGGAAACCTCTTTCCCATGATCACCTATAAATGAGAGAAACGGACCATGATTCGATGGTGAAACCACAGAGCAGGAAGTATCAGAAGAAGCAGAAAGATCCCTGCAAGCGCAGGTAGCATCAGGTCTGAGCATTGTTCAAGGTTGCTGGCTTTCCTTCTGTACAGGTATGTTGTCAGTGGGGCAAACTTGGCACTTGCTTTCACCATGACACTTTCAAGATATTGGCATTCATTAAATTTCGATATACTTCTTTTCTTTTCTTTGTATTCCTTTAATTTCTACGAGAGGAGCCAGTTTGTTGATACATTGCCTAATAAAATACAAATTTGTTGCAACACAATGTGGGCGTTCTAGTAGCATTCTTGTTAGCCTTTAAGATCAATTCATCTATAGCCATACGTTCCTAGCATTAAGCAGATGACATTACAGGGAAAACATTCATTTTACTGAAGAAAGGGGGTTAGAAAAATGAGAACCTTGTAGCTGTGGAGGAGTGATTGGTTTTGATCAGTTTTTGTTTCTAGAATATGCACTGCCGAAGCGAGCACAGATCCACTTTTGTTTTTAAATCACTGGCTAAAGCTTCAATGCCTGAAAACAGATTTCCTGAGTAATACAAGAATGATCATTAAGATGTAGTCATATTAAGTTTAAGACTGAGGTTCATTCCATTCTAAGGAGAGGATGACTGTGATCAGGACAATGCCCCCTTTAAACCTTAGCAGGGTTCTGGTCAGAGCCTATGTTGTCAGGGAAAAGTAAACCATTCCAGGGAAGATGTGAGCTCTAAATAGATTGCTCATCAAAAGGAAGGGAAGTCCCTTACTTCTCTTGGAGTGCTTCTTTCCCAATCTGTTGGTTTGACAGTTGATGTTCTGGGTAACATATCTGCTTCCCTTCAGTGTACACCAAATCCCTCTCCTGCATTTCAGGAATAGTTCTCAATCTATTTGACAACATTTTGATTAGACAAGAAGATCATTTGATGTTAGCTCCCCAGGACAAGAACATGACACAAGCAAATACTCCACTTGTGTTTTTTTTTTAAATCTAAAAGATTTCCTAATTTTCAGAAATGTAGCTGATCAAGGACTTTCTGCTAAGGAACGGTGACTGTCAGATATTCCAGGTTAAAGGCACACAAAACCTTCAACCACCCCCTTACAACCACCCACTTACAAGTTAAAACCAAATTATGCAGTTCAAGAGACGTGAGTTTTGGCAGTAGACTGAATATTGAAAAAACATATTAAAAATAATTCTGACTAATTTATATGCTTCTCTGTATACTTCCACAAAGAACCCTCAAGGGACAGAGGATGATATTTTTACTATTAACCACAAGGTCAGTTGAAACTTTCAAAAAATGATTAAGTAGGATTCCTTAACTGTTCTCACAAGTCAAAAAAAACCAGGGCAAAACATTGCTGGAAAAGATTATGGCTTTTGTCCTGTTGGGTACTATTCACTGCAATTGGATTAACTATTTTTATCAGTTTGGGAATTAGAAATACTCTTAGCATGACAAAAACCAAGCCAAACTTGTGTCCTTGAGCAGACTCCCACTTTGGGTGACCCCCTATAATCAGCCAAAGCTGAGATCTGTGTGACTGTCCTGCCTTTAATCTTCAAGGATCCCTGCTGGTCAAACCCTGGGATGCTAATAGAAAATTCAACAGGGTTTGAACCCACCAATAACTGTATAGGAAAAAGACGGGATATTTTACTTCTGTAAAGATGAAAGCCTTGGAAACAAGTTCTACTCTGCCCTATAAGGGAACAATGTGAACATGAAGGATTTGGGAATACATTTAATAGATTCCCAATACAATTTATGATTTAAAAATAATGTAGGAAATGTAATGTATAGTTGACTGACAATAATTATCATCAAAATGTTTATTTTTATATTCTTTCTTGAGTAAGAATGACTCCCATTTGTTTATGTTCTCTGAATACTTCCACAAAGGACCCTTCCAGGACAGAGGATGCTATTTTGACTGTTAACCACAAGGTCAGTTGGTAAAAACCACCAGCTGCTCTGTGGGAGAAAGAAGAGGCAGTCTAGACGGTCTTGGAAAACCACAGGGTTGCTATGAATCAGTATCAGTCCCATAGCAGTGAGTATGCTTCCACACCAACTTTACCCTTGGATACATCACTTCTTTTGGCCAGGAAGGTGGCGGCAAATAGGACAAATGTAAACACGTGGAAAGGCCTGTTATTAGATTTTCTCTTTGAACCTTACTATCAGGTGAACAAGCCTAAAGTAACCTGCTGAAGAATGAGACGGCTTTCTGGAAACCTGAATACTCAATCAGCAGTCGGCCAAGCTCAAACTGTCCCAGTGCTTGAAGCCATCCCAGTCTTGCTCAGAGCAAGAGAATGGCCTGGCTGAGTTCAGGTTACAATCAATACCCACAGAACAGCGAGCAAAATGATTTGCTATTTTAGACTACTGCATTTGGAAGTAGCTAGCTACATACCAAAAACTAAGTGATGCATCACCATTTTAAAAAGTTTGCTAAGTACCTGACTTTACTATTTGTTGTGACTGATAGTTATTATGTGGCTGCTCTGACTCACAGTAACCAGTGTATAAGATACAAAAACATTGACCAGTCCTGAGTCCCATTCCTTACTGTTAGTATGCTCCAATCCATTATTGTGGCCCAGGTATATGTTACCCTAGAAGGCTCATCATCTAACATTATACCAGAAAATATACTGTTGTATTCATAAACTTTCCATTGTCTAACTTTCAGAAATACATGACCAGATCTCACTTCCTAGTCTGTCTTAGTATAGAAGCTCTCTAAAACTTGTCCACTAAGCTGATGCTTGTAATGTGGAGGTATAATTAAAATATTAAAATGTAACAGCCAAGGGGAGGATATAGATACACCCTCCACTTCTTCACTTCACACAAGAAGCAAATGACTTCCCTAGAGATCTACATCTACTTAGTGTCAAACCTTAAACTAAGACCTGCTTCTCCCGGCTCTCACTCAAGCGATCTTGCTGTTAGCTACCCCCATGTGCCTTCCAACTCATATTGGCCACATGTGAGTGAGTGGAAGTGGTTCACAGGATTTTCGTGGCCATAATCACCAGGTCTTTTTCTCACAGATAAAGTGCCTGGGTTGAACCACCAACTTTTCAGTGAGCAGCTAGCTGATTGCTTCACTTTTGTGCTGCAGGGATATCATTACTTGTCAGCCATTGTACTTCCTTTTTCTTATGAAAAGCATGCACTTGTTTCCATAAAGTATATACCGGGAGTTTGTCTTTTCATCATGGCTGGAATATGCAACATAGATGTTCTCCTGTCATGAGACTTTTCAAATCCGGTTCATGTGGGTACTCTTTTTTTTTCCTGATCTTGAACATTCTCTCTCTATAATCCCTAACTCAAAGACCACTGATAATTATCCTCATGTATTCGTGTATTCTTTCAGTAGTCACTAAGTGTGCATACTGAGTTCTGGCTCAAACCTAGTGGTGAATAAATAAAAGTTGTCACTATCAGACTGAATTTTTCTTGAGGTGGAAGAGTGGGTTTCTCCATAGGAAGAAGAAAATAACCATTTGTATTAATACAATGTTTAATAACAATCATAAGGAGTACTTCCAAGGGGAAGCATAAAGTCAGATTACTGTGTACGTGAGTATGTGATTACATTCTGAGGCACTGGGCTATAATCTTGAATAACATACTTGCTGAAAGACAAGGGGATGAGCCAGTCAGGGTGCAGTATTGCACTGATGAAATGCACAACTTTCCTCTAACTCTTTGGTGCTTCCTTCCCCCCACTATCATGACCTAAATTCTACCTTACAAATCGGCTTACACCAGAGCATGCACACTGCTACAGACAAGAGCCCGAAACACAGGGTATCCAGGATAGATAAACCCCTCAGAGTTAGCAATGAGAATAGAGATCCCAGGAGGATTAGGAGGATGGGGGGATAAAGTGGGAATAGATCAAAAAGATCAATCTAGAACTCCCTCTCAGGGGGATAAATAGTAGAAAATTGGGTGAGGGGCAACAGAGGATGACAAAGGATATGGAAGAAATAATCTATAACTTATCAAAGGTTTATGAGGGGAGGGATGGAGGGAAGGGGAAGAAATGGGGAGCTGATATCAGGGGCTCAAGTGAGAAGAGAATGCTTTGAAAATGATGACGGTCTGCGACCCACTGGGTTGGCAGTTCAAATCTAGCAGCAGCTATCCAGGACAAGGCTGGGCTTCCTACCACCACCAGAAGGCAGTGATGCTCCCCCCCCCCCAAAGAAAATGATGATGGCAACATATGTTCAAATGTGCTTGATGCATAGGAGGAATGTATGGATTGTGATAAGAGATGTAAGAGTCCCCAATAAAACTTTTTAAAAAGAAAAAGAAAATGATAATGGCAAAAAAAATGTATGACTATGCTTGAAAATGGATGGATGGATTGTGATGAGTTGTATGAGCCCTCAATAAAATGGTGTATATATATATATATATACACACACATACATACATAAAGGAAAACGTGTTTTGACATTGAAATTATATATATTATATATATATTTCTATCTATATCAAGGAAAAATCATGTTTTTTGACATTGAAATATATATCTACAACCTATCCCCTTCCACCATTGCTTCCAGTATGAATCAAGTAGTTTTTCAGCAGAAGTAATTGAAATTGCTAAGCTATCTACTCACCCTTTGGTAGACAATATAGAGTAGTAGTTCTCAACCTTCCTAATTCCATGATCCTTTAGTACAACTCCTCATGTTTTTGTGACCCCCAACCATAAGATTATTTTGTTGCTATTTCCTAAGTATAATTTTGCTTCTGTTTTGAATCATAATGTAAATATCTGATGTGCATGATATATTTCCATTATTATAGATTGAACATAATTAAACATAATGAAAGCATAATGATCAATCACAAAATATGTAATTATGTCTTGTGAAATATTTATGGTTTGTGTTTTCTGATGGTCTTTGGTGACCCCTGTGAAAGGGTCATTCAACCCCCATAGGGGTCACAACCCACAGGTTGAGAACTGGCGGCATAAAAAGACAATGATATATCATCATAGGTATTTAGACAGATTCACATCATGGAGAGGCATCATGAGATTCTTGTTTACATTGGTTTCCCCTGCCCCTCAAATGTTGTGTAATAGTAGAGGTAGTTCCCATGAATACTGTGTCTGTCAACTTTGCTTCACAACTGATAAATGCCCAACTTTTTTTTTAATGCCCAATATTTGTGTTTTCTTTTTGTTTGCTTGTTTTTGGGGGGGGCATCACTGCCCTCTGGTGGTCATGGGCACTACCCAGCGCTGATCCTGAGAGCCGCTACTGAATTTGAACCACCAATCCCGTGGGCTGCAGTTCCACACTCACCACTTACGCCACCAGGGCTCAGGCGTAATGCCCAACTTTTAAAATGAAATATTTGGTTTACTTTGGTTCCCCCTGCCCCTCAAATGTTGTGAAATAGTAGAGGTAGCTCCTGTGGATACTGTGCCTGTCAACTTTGCCTCACAACTGAGAAATGCCCAGCATTTTTTTTTAATGCCCAACTTTTAAAATGAAATATTTACCTGAGTTTGTAGGAAATTACTCAAACTCTGTCTCTGCAGGTCTTAGCATATCTTCCTCAGGAAACAAATCTCCTCTCTGACTGGAGGAGGTAGTATCTTCAGCTTCCTAGGTTCTCTGTTATGCAATAGCCCTTTAACAAAATATTAGTGCAATCAATTTTAGAATGTCAGTAAACAGGTTATTTTATTCTAACACAATTTTAGCAGTTTAATTGACATGTAATTCACATGCCACGCAGTTTAATGGTTTAAGCAAATTAAGAAGAGTTCTGAAAATATCAACAAGATCAATTTTACAACATTTATCCACTCTTGTACTCATTAATACTCACTCTCCATTTTGCCCAACATCCCCTTTCGTAATCCTAACAAAGTATTATCCAGTTACCATCTCTATATGTTCCTAAATGTTGGCCTGTCCTTTTATTTCTCAACAGTATTTTAAATTCTGTACCATTGACAAATTGAATCATAACATCAGTAAAATTAGCATATTCTTCACCAGGACGCTATAAAATATCCAATAAAATGATATTGATATCTCTAAAGTAGACCACGCATACTAACACACACTCACACACACATATACCTCCAGGATTTTATGTAAAGAAAAACACACAAACAAAATGAAACAAAACCCAACCCCCAACAACGAACAAAAGAAATTACAGAAAAAAATCCAATCCAAGAGAAAGCAGAAAGCATTGAGAATTAGAAAAATATTTTAAATAGGCCAAAAGTGTGTTAAACTTGATAAGGTGTTAAATTTTAACTTAACTGTATCTGCAGTAATCCACTTTCCAATGTAATCTGTCTAATAACAAGGCTAGTCACCTCTCTGGCCCATGGTCAGAGGGGATTCGCCAGAAGCTTAATCCACATGCAGACCTTAAAAATGGATTTTGGACTTTCATTATCATCCATAGACTTCTGCATCCTGGATGCTCAGAATTTAAACTCTACAACAGTTCTCTCCTCTACAGTTAAATTTCATTATTTGCAATGTTTGGATCACACAGGCTGATGTGTTTCTTCCTTGTGGATTTAGCTGACTCCTCCCTTAGATGGCCACTTGTTTTAAACCAAGCCTTTAAGACTTCAGATGCTCTTCTTTCTCATAGGAAGCCACTATCTTGTTTCTTCACCATCATTCCCTTCATTGTTCTCCTCATGTGGGCAAGGATTGAGTAGGTCCGCATCAGAAGAACTAATTGTTCTTAGATTAGGGCTATGATTAAGTAAGTGCAAGCTCAATCTATTCATATACATATATGAACAGGTTGAACTATACCTGTTGTACTTATATATGTATGTATATGTGTGTGTGAGTGTGTGTTAGTATGCGTGGTCTACTTTAGAGATATCAATATCATTTTATTGGATATTTTATAGCGTCCTGGTGAAGAATATGCTAATTTTACTGATGTTATGATTCAATTTGTCAATGGTACAGAATTTAAAATACTGTTGAGAAATAAAAGGACAGGCCAACATTTAGGAAAAAATGCTTGGATTTTGACTTGTACAGATTTAAATTTTTAAGTTAATGGACTCTTTATGAAAGCAATGAGAGTTTGAGATAGGACAAAACTAAAAATAGCACGCCTCCACTAAGGTCGAACTATATCTGTTGTACTAAAATATATAAATAAGAAGCAAAGAGTATGAAAATAGCAAAAACATTGTAGTCTTCAATTTAAATTTATTGGAAATCATCAAAGCAAGAGATTTAAACTAAAATCCAATGATTTTCAAACTCAAACTAGGGAAAGCAGTCATCTGCTTATATTCACACTAGAGTGATAAACAACATTTCTAATTCTATAGTAATTTGAGTTTTCCTTAAAAGAGATAGTCTGAAGGCTGAGCCCTGGTGGCTTAGTGGTTGTGCGTGGGACTGCGGCCCACTGGGATGGAGGTTCAATTCCAGCAGTGGGACCGGGCCTCCTACTCCCACCACCGGAGAGCAGTGATGTCCCCCCCCCCCCAAAAAAAAAAAAGAGGTAGTCTGAGTTAATTCTAGGCATCTGGGAAATAATTTCTAGATTATTGAATAGTCTGCCCCACAAGAGGGTATGTACAGTTAGGGTTCAGGCTATGCCATACCACATCGTAGTAGACGTTGATATGCCAGAAAACCAACCCTGTGATGCAGAGCGGGAGCTTTTCATCTGGTGGTGTCATATATGACAAGGGTTCTACGTAGAAAATTCAAAACACCAAGAGGAAATGGTATCAGACCTTAAATTCTGAATTCCTGTTTTGCAGAAAACTATGGATGGCAGTGAAAGTTCAAAAATCTGCAGGATCACCAGAGGGGAAATATATCTGGTGAACCCCCACTGACCATTGTCCAGAGATGTCAATAGTTTTGTTATCAAACAAGGAGCATTGCGAAGCCAATTATGGCAGATAAAGTTACATTAAAATGTAGCACTGTATCATTTGATCTCCATTTTGACCCATTTTAAAGTTGTTTCCATTTTTTATATTTTCTGTTCCTTTTAATTGAGTTGTGTTACTGTTGTTGGTTCTGTCCTATCACAGTTGATTTTGTTGTTGTTTGCTTCCTGTTGATAATTTGATGACTTTTCTATAGATTAAATCCAGAATGGGTAAATCTTTAGAGAGAATAACTGGATTAATAATGACTTAGGACAAGACAGAAGCAGTTGGGCCAAAATGGAGCGCTAAGGACAACGAGAGCAAGATGAATATTTTCTGAAATTCATGGCAGTGATGATCTCATAATCCTCCCTAATATGAGTGAACAATTAAATTGTGTGCTATGTGACTCATATGCCCCTAAAACTATTGAAAATAGACAAATAGATAAATAGTGAGATCAAGCAGATGGGAAATGAATCAATCAATCACACCTATATAATTGAACCCCACTAAAAATTAAAGGCACCTAGACTCAGGTGAGCTTCTCGGTTGTACAATATTCTATATAAATGTTGCTACACATTGGGACAGGAAACTCATGCATCTTGAAGATTATGTATTGGGTTGCTGATCTCATGGACCTATGTTCGAAACCACTGGAGAGAAATCTCCATGGGAGGAAGATCCTCTTTACAGCCGTTCAACAGTTACACCCTGGAAACTTGCAGGTGCAGTTCGACTTCCCCGATAGGGTTGTTAAGAGTCGGCATCAACTCACTGGTGGTTTTAGGATTTTTTTTTTTTTTTACTACTCTATGGAAGGAGGGCAAAGTTAAGTCCTTGTTTGTACTTTTCCTGGGGTCTGCCCCCTGCGTTTCTTTTAGCAGTTGATTTTAGCCTGTATTCTTTTCCAGTAGGAAACTTCAACCCATGGCTTCCTCGTTTTCTGTGGTTAGTTTGGGGACCTTTCAGTCACTGTCATACATGAAGGTGGCCTCTGTGTGAGGACTGTTCCCTCTTTGTTTGTGGTTGGCTAAACTCTTGCAATAATTAATTTTGTTGGCTCGGTTAAGCATCATTCTGCCCTACTAGACTGTCGGCTTGAGGGGGATGGATAACAAAGTCTTTTTATTCACTACAACATACTTCACACAGACGATAGGACCTGACAAGTGCTGTTGTTAGGTGTCATCGATTTTGAGGATGGCAGCTCAGGATAGTAGGGAAGCGCTGCCACACAGGGCTTTCTTGGCAGTAATCCTTACAAGAATGGATTAGCAGGTCTTTCTCCCACGGAGCAGCTGATTGGATTTTACCACCATCATTTCAGCTGTGCTTCTCACATATACATCCTGGGCTTCTTTTTAAACAATTAAAGATTTATTGGATGAATGTGGATATACAGTTTGGCGAAGAGACTATTTAAAAGCTTCACATTGAAAGGAACATGGGAGTGAAGGACTGAAAGAAACTGGAGCAACTGCAAGAAGAGAGCGAAGTTCATCAGGGGAATTAGCATCTGACAAAGCAATTATTCCACAATGTCAGAAATGTCAGCCCACCTGGTCCTGAAAGCATAATCCAACTCAAGTGAGACAAATGCACATGAAAATAATACTTAGACTTTCAGAGCGTAAATACCAAAATAGAACGAACCAAATATTAAAACCTTGGAGGATGTTTATCTACTGGAATATTGCATGAGTGCTACATCCTGCACAATAGAACAGTATTGCACTGCCTGCTATTTTTAAATGAAGTTGTGGAAATATTAATAGAAAAATATGACTCAAAAATGAAATTGGAAAAGTGAAAGGTGATTGCCACAATTGTGACAGAAGCAAGTTTTAGGACTGGAGGAGTACAATGTCCACTGTGATATTGTCTTCATTCTAGCCATCTTTGAGAATTTAGCTCAATACCTGTATTATTAACAAAACTGTGTTCTTATATAAACCAGATATAGAAAATCAACAGAACATGGGAACACATATGTAAATAATAAAAAAAACTGAGATGAATTAACACCAAATCATTGAAGTCAAAAGAAGTTGAGATAATTTCACAAGACTAAGAGAATTGATAAAGTTACTTTATTTATCTCAACAGGGAGATTTAGGAGTGTATTTTATCAAATAAAAATAATAGGATGCTGCGGCGGTGCGCTCCGAAGCTCTGCGCGGGGGAGGTGGCGCCCGCTTCCCCGAAGTCGGGCGCTGGGAGAAACCTGCCGGCAGCTTAGAGCCTTGCCCTTGACGGCCCACCACCTCACCTGCTCCGCTCTGGCCCCAAACCCAGATGGAGACTGAAGGGTACCTGAACACACGGGGACAGAGGAGTGATGTTGACCACGGGCAGATAAGGTCGCCATCAGATGAGGAGCCAGAAGTCCTCCTGATAAGGGTTCCCCGGGTCCGGGGTTCATTAGCCTCTGTGGGTCTCCCCCCAGAGGGAGGGTCTGTTGAGGACCTTGCAGCCATCCCACGCAGACGCCTGTCCAGCTCCGCAGCCTCCAGGGAGAGGTTCAGGCAGTTCCGCTATGATGATGCTGCTGGGCCCCGGGAGGTTCTTCGGCGTCTCCAGGAGCTTGCTAAAGAGTGGCTGAGGCTGGATATCCACACCAAGGAGCAGATTGTGGAGATGCTGGTGCAGGAGCAGTTCCAGGCCATCTTGCCTGAGGAACTGAGCGATCACTGATGTCGGCCAGGGTCAGAGTTAAGGGCTAAGCACCCCCCACCCCACTAGCTCCAAGCTCCACCCACAGGCAAAAAGGAAGCCTGATACAACTGCAGCAGTCAAGGGGGGGGGGCTAACCCTGTTTCCTTTCAGCTTGCCTTTGATCTTTTGGGAATAAGAAAACGCATGCGTGGACAGACTTCTTTTTGGCCATCGTAGCTTTCTTTCCCAGACTGAACTCCTATAAAGAGTCCCTCTGCCAAGACTCTTGTTGGAATAGTTGGCTGGCAACTTCAAGCTCTTTAGGGAGCTTTTGTTTGCTCTACAGAATGCTGTCTTATTTGTACCTTGGTATGCTTTCATATATTATTTTTACCTACCCAAAGAGTAACCTGCTTGTTCAGTAGACAAGAGAAACAAATCCCTAGAGCTGCTGCTGGATTTGAACCGCCAACCCTGTGGGCCATAGTCCTGCACGTTAGAGTTTTATATAAAGGGTAATTGTACATTAAGAAAACAGCCCAGTCCAAGCCCATAAGTCAGATATTAGCCTATATGTCAAATAACAAACCATAAAGTCCTCTTCAAACTCACAAAACACATGCAGTTATGTCAAATGCGGGACAATCACCAGTCGGGGTAGAAAGTCTTTGGATCCAGTGGTGGTGTAAGCATCTCATCACTGGCAGGGGTCTCCACGTGGCTTCTCCAGCACCCAGGGCTGCGTCATGGTGCTCCATGTGGCTTCTCAGGGTATCTCCCAGGAGCCAGCCTTGTCAATTGAGCATCTCCAAGGAAGTGAAGAGAGAAGTGTCTCCCACCTCCAAGAAGGACAATACCTGAGTATCCAGAATTCTGAGGTGAAGGCCATGTGTAAACAGTCCTCATTGGCTATGACCTATCGATAGACTTAGTCTCTACCCCTTCACTTTTAATCCTCTCCAGTCCCAAATTGACACATTATGTAGCTACCACATGCTGTAAATTTCCAAACTCCTGATTCTCACTGTTAGACTGCAGAGATCATGCTATTGCTCCACAACATTCATTAAAGATCAAAATGTTTAAGTGGTCCTTAATAAATATGTCCTGTAATGAAAAAAAAAATAATAGGATGCTATAATCAAGCAGCACTTCAACCACAAGAATGGCTTCCTGGAAATAAATATATATTTAATTACTAACATCAAAAATAATTATTATAATAATAAATAGCAAAGTTGAAAACTGAGAAAGAAAATGAAGACATCTGTTACAACTCGTAGCAAGATTAAAGGTAGAAATATGAACAAACTCAGGATAGATGTATCTCAGTAATTGTTTCATTAATATAGAGAATATGTGATTGAGGAGGTGAATGCTCAAGGCTATCAAAAAATTCCCCGTGGCAGAAACAGAATTTAAATTTAGCGATTGAGTTTTAGTCAGATAACTTGGATGATTAAAATTCCTTAGTAGACATATCTCATGAAACACAACTTCCTTAAGGAAAAGAAGAAATCCTTCAAACCTCTACAAATATTTAATAATGAATGTATCAGTCAATTATGCAGGAAGGTATGACATCCAACTGAAATTAGCTTCTCGTTTGCAACTCCAGTTGCTCCTGGCAATCGTCAATCTTTACTATCTTTGTGTGGAAGACACTCAGTCAAATGCAGTGTGTGTTTGCCTTTATTCTCTCTAGTCTTTGTATCCTCCTTTATGGAAAAAAGGAAGATGAAAAGCAAAAAGACAAAACGATTTGCCTGAGGTGGAGAAGGAACAAAGAATCAATTCAGTTCTACACCATCTGTCACTAAAATTCTTGTGCTTAAAATGTTAAAGATGATGACGTGTTATCTTTAAAATGATGTTGGTAGAAAATATATTTGCCAGAACATCTTCAATGCAAAACTACTAATCAATTGTGAAAGGAATGTATTTGTTTCAAATATGCATAGTATTAGAAATTTTACTATCTGTGTTATACTCCATTAGAAAATATGATTATATGGCATATACAAGTAAACCACAGATCTTAGGGGAAAACCGATGCCTTTGCAATGTCCGATTACTAGTTAATTATCAGTAAGAGCAAATAAATGGAAAGAGCACTACAAAATAACTAAAAAGAAATAATCTTGACCCTTGATGCCTGAGGCATTTTCTCTCAAGCAACTTGGACTTGAAACTTATGATTACATCTCTGTGGATCCCATCTCAATATATGCTTTTAGAGAAATGGAGATTTAGAAAAGTGATATTTTAATTTTGAGGGTTTAATACTCTAGAAGGTTTTAGCTTCTTTTTAGAGAATTTCAGCTTTTTGAAGAAAATACAGAGTGAAAACTTGGTAGACAATAATCTGTAAATATTAGAAGTTACCATAGTCTCCAAAATCAGAAGATAAAGGAGGTAAATGAAAAGACATTTATGTGCTTATGATCATTCACATTATCATTCTCTCTGATTGAGAAAACTAAGAATGGGAGTTTTTGTATAATATATATGGCTACTAAGTTGATTACTAAATGAGCTAAAAATATTACTGCAGGAGAACATTTTTCCAAATCATTCCACTGACATAGGAATTACAATAAAAAATTCTTACAATAAAAAGGAAACAGTACTTTAAAACAGAATAGCAGGGACAGGCAGCAGAAAATGGGTGAAGGGAGGCATTGGACAGTGTAAGACATGACAAAATAATGGTTCATGAGGTGGGGGCATGGGGAGGAAGGGGAAAAATGAGAAGCTGATTCCAAGGACTCAAGTAGAAAGCAATTGTTTTGAGAATGATGAGGGCAACGAATGTACAAATATGCTTGACATGAGGTATGTATATATGGATTGTGATAAGAGTTGTACAAGCCCCCAATAAAATTTAAAAACAACAACAGCAATAATACATACCAATAAAACTACTCATAAAAGTTACTTCTAGCAGTTAATTGGAAGGGAAACTTAAAAATTTTATTCCTTTGATATTTTACTTTTTAAAACATACCTAAACAATATCATTATTTTTTAATCAAAGCTTTTTAAATATAAAGTGGCTGACTTTCACTTCGTTAGTTCTGCTACTTTCTATTATTTGGATTTTAAAATGATTATTCTATTATAGTCGTAAGATGATTAAGGTGTTATTTTACTAGAAAAATTAGAAAGTAACAGGCAAGCAAAGCTAGACTAACATCCAAGTGAAAAAGGTAGAGGTAACAAATTATTCAGAAAGTCAAGTACTAGAGTCTAAAGTATTTTGATTTTTTATTTCTTTGTCATTATATATATATATATATATATATATATGACATTGGGGTTTTTCTTGTTATCATTGCTTTAGTTGCTTCATTTTAGGATGCCTTTTTTGTACATATTTTTATCTCTGCAGGTGTATCTCAATAAGAGAGGCTGGATGAAAAGTCCAGGAGGCAAAAATGACGAGACTGATGGTTCTGGGAGGGACATGGGAGATGGGGAGGAGGGTGAAAGAAGAAGGTGCTGACCGACACAGGGATAAAAGAACAACAAGTGATTCAAAATTAGTGGCAAGGTGGTTGTGAGAGGTCTGATAGGGAATAATCAAGAGTAATGCAACAGAGAAAATACTGAAACCCAAATGGAGGTTGAGCATGATAGTGGGGCAAGAGGGAAGTAAAAGGAAGTAGAAGAAAGGAATGGGGGGCAGTGGAGGCAAAGGGCACTTATAGAGATTTAAATACAGGCATGTACATAGGTGCATATATTTTTATATGACAATGGGGAAATAAGTCCACATGCATAACTTATAGGGTTAGTATTAGGACAGCAGATGGGCATTGGATATCCACTCAAGTATTTCCTCAATGCAAGAACATTTTGTTCTATTAAGTTGGCATGCCATGAAGTTCACCTTCCCGAAAAGATCATCAAGACAAATGTGTGCATAAGCAAAGGTAGTGAAGAAAGCTGATGGTGCCTGGCTATCAAAAGATATATCCTCTGGAGTCTTAAAGCCTTGAAAGTAAACAAGTGGCCATTCAGTTCAGAAGCAACAAAGCTCACATGGAAGAAGCACATCAGCCTGTGTCCCTGAGGTGTCAAAGGGATCTGGTGTCAGGCATCAAAGAACTAGAATTATGTCATTATAAATTAGGGGGAGTACAGATTGGGAACCCAAAGCCCATCAATAGATAAAGAGATATTGCCTTACAGAGGTGTTGCAGGGAGGAGATGAGCCAGTCAAAGTACAGTGTAGTAGCAATGAAATATGCAACTTACCTCTAGTTTGCAAAGGCTTCCTCCCACCCACTATCATGATCCCAATTCTACCTGAGAAATCCAGCTAGACCAGAGCATATACACTGGAGTTGGAAACATGGGGAATTCAGGATAGGTGATCCTGTCAGGACCAGTGGTGGGAATGGTGATAGCGGGAGGGTGGAAGGATGGTGGAATAGAAATAGGGAACCAATTTCAGGAATCTACATATAATCTCCTCTCTGGGGTTCAGGCAACAGGGAAATGAGTGAAGGGGCACACTGGACAGTGTGTGATATTGAAAAGTAGTAACAATTTGTAAATTCGTAAGGGTTCATGGGAGAAGGAGTATGGAGAAGAAGGGGGAATATGGGGTGCTGGTACTGGAAGTCTAAGTGGAGGGAGGGTGTTTTGAGAGTAATGATGACAACAAGTGTACAAATGTGGACTACATACAATTGATGTATGTATTGATCATGATGAGAGTTGCATTAGTCCCCAATAAAATGATTTGTAAGAAAAAAATATTTGTTCTTTCACTTGTCCCCATCACTTTGACTGAGCTCTATTGACTGAAGGTCTTTGCTGTTAAGCCCTTCCCTATTCTATCCATTCATTTAATGCAGTCACAATGGGATATGAGTGTTTGAAACATAACCATTGTTGTGTTTGATAGTATTCCCCACTTTCAAATTCAACTTGTGCCCAGTGTGTGAATGTGTATGTGTCTGTAAGATTATAGGTGTCCTAAGTAATGATGTGGAATTCAGGAAGATCACAGACTAATGGGTGCAAAGTCCTTTAGATTCATCGGTGGTGCCATAGCTCTGGCAGCAATCAGGATCTGTTGGCAGGAAGTGAAGGTTGGGATGTGGGTGGGGGGGCACTATCCAGTGCCTTCCCTATGAGAAGGCCTTTCTCAAAAGGAGCCCCAAGCAGACTGTGACCAGATTGACAGGCTGAATACCATCCCCACACAATTACCTATCTTCAATTTGACATGAAGTTATGTAACTACCACAAATACACTCAAACATATGACCGATACTGAGGCTAGCACCGGTTCAGGTAGAATTTCTTTGTGCTTTATATGGGATTATAATGAGTCTGAATGGAATTGAAAACAACTAACAATAACATAGTTTACAATGGAAGCAGAAATCCACTCATCATGTTCTACATACAGCTTCTAGTGAACTCCTTATGACAGTTAAACAACAGCTTTGACATTCGGCTGAGTGCAATGCAGAAGGAGGGCTGCCACAGCTCTGGTCAATCCATAGCTCTTGGGTCTTGCCCGGGAGTGCCCTTAGTGAAAAGTGGTGTGTTAGGGTTGCATGCTCAGGGGTGAAGGCCCTGACAAAGCTAGTAAACTCCTCTGTCTAATGAATGTATGAATTCCAATGATGAACCCATGCTTGAATCTGTGGTCCTGCTGACAGTTGTGATGCATTGATATGCTGCCAAACAGACATTCGTGACAGTTTCTTTTGCCTTCTGATACCCATTCTTAAATCTCTACAAACCTTTCAATGCCTTTATAACCCTGTGCTAATTACCTCTCCTATTTGTATGATGGGAATTTTTTGTCTTTTTCCATGTTAGACCTAGTACATGTATTCCTTAAATTATCTTTGAGGGATAAAAAACAAACAAACAAACAAACAAACAAAAAAAGAAAAACTGTTTTCCACACCCAAAGATGTACACTTTGAGAGCTATTGAAAGTTTGGATTTTGGCGGGGGTGGTGGGGGCCGCAGGGGAGTGGTAGTGGAGGTAGCAGTTTGGATGTGGAAAAATAAGGGAAAGAAACAAGAAAAAACTCATACACGAGACACTTCCTGGGATTCTGTTCTTATGAGACTGGCTATGAAACTGTGTGTTGCCGTTTTTCCATGTGAGTAATATACAGAAAAGAAAAAAGGTATGCTTTCTATATTTATATATGTTTCATATTCTTATGTTGTGGATATGAAAACCCCTCTCATTTCCCTCTGCATCTGATGGAAATGCTGATTGGAGTGGTTACAAAGGTAGAGGCTACTAGTCACATGTACTGGGTTCAAGCAGTTGATATCTGTCTCGGAGGTCCGTTTCTGGGATCACTTTTGTGCTCTCAAACCCACTGTGGAGGCTCCGCTCTTCTGCCCCGTACTGTCAGCGGGACTAGGAGTCCACTTGACAGCAGGGTTGTGGGTTTGTTATGAGAATCTCCAGAGGTTTTAAGGACAACTTTCCTTTTCCTCTGAAATCACAGCCATGAGCTTGCCTCTGGCTCATACGGACCTTAAAGGACAGCATGGGCCTGCTTCCTGGGATTTCAGACACTCCACGTCTGAGAGTAGCTCTTCCTATGGATTTCATACCAAGAATCGGGAGGCTGAGAGACAGGTTAGACTTTCAAAATCAATGATTGCTAAGATCCTCCTTCTACTTGGTTTCTGTGGTTTTCACTGGGACCTGCAGGAGGGGCTCTCTAGACATGATTGAAGATTACTTTCTCTGCATGTGGTCTTTCTTGAGAAATCTTCAGGGAGTGGAGCAGCAGCATGTGTGTATTCTGAAGATAAACATACCATCGTTCATTCCTCATGTGTAGCCCTGCCACAATAAGGCAGCCTTCATCTCTGAAAGAATTCTCCACCCAGCATTCTTCTCCGGAAGAGAGAGAGCTGCTCAAAGAGACAACGCCAGCTCTTTGTGAACAGGTTTTGTTTGCAAGCTTGGAAAGCTCAGTGTCCTGTTTGGTAATTCATGAGGTGTCAAAAAGTAGGCATTGCAAGGAGTCAGAAAAATGAAACCGAGTTGTGTGCTGGTCCTTATTCGTAACACATCACATATAGGCCCTAGACAAAGTTCTCGAGCCTTATTTTTTCATGCTATTTGAAGGAAGATTTTTTTGAGGACTGTAAATCACCAGGCTCCTCACTCAGCAAGCTGCATACCACTTTGCAGTGGGAAATGACATCAGAGATGGGTCTTGCCAAGTCTCTCTAAATTCTGAGGAAAGTTATGCTTCAAAGAAATGCATTGACTCTCCCAAATTCACAATTAGATAGCTGTAGAGCAAGGATACTTTTTTTATTTTCCATTGCAATTCAACCTATGATAAACTAGAATATTTGTATTAAAAGAATAGGCACAAATGGTGTCCAGACAATACAAACACTTCCTTGGCAAAAACACAATCAGATTAAGTGAATGGACGTGTAGTTGAAGAGTTGAAGAAATTGCCTGGCTAAATCCATCCACCTATAAAGGACTTGTTTTCCAAAACCAAAATTGTGATTGAATAGATAAGTATTTCCTCGTTCTGTTTGCTTAAGTCTTAAGGAAACACAACATTTAAAAATCTGTACTTCTTTCTATTTTCCTGGCTATTGTCTTAGAAGCATTTCTAATTTTCTTTTCCTTAACCACACTGATTATTTCCACATTGGCCTTTTAGCTCCTTCGATTGTGAGCATTGCTGCCGTCCATCTTCTAACAGTCTGCCCTGGCGGCTGTATGCATCTGTCTGATGCACTGGATCTCTTTATGTTGCCAATTTGAATGTAAAAGTCACATTTGGATCAGTTTAAGCTTTGGAAATCTCAATTTATGGTGGCAAAATTGTTATTTATTTATTTATTTATTTTTAGTTAAGGTTTCTACCTTCCACTTGTCAAAGATTTCACTTTACTTAGATCTTTGCTTATGGAAGTAGCAGCCAAGAAATCAAGGTGTGTACTGTGTTGGGCAGATCTGAGGCACAGTACTTCAAGGAAATCTTAAAGAGCAAGGATGTCACTTTGAGGTCTTTGTAATGGAAAAGTTGGGGATTCAAACTCAGCAGTTGCTCTGAGAGAGAAAGACAATGATCTGTTCCCAGAAAGATGAGAAAAGCATAGACTACCTGGAAGTGTAAGTTGGAATAGGTATGCGAGTACCCAACAAAAAGCTCCACCAGCATCGAGGAGTACAACAACTATTACACACACTGTAACTACTGCCAGGTTTCCTGCCATCTCACTTGATTCTCACATGCCGAGTTGGTGACCAAACTGTGGAAGGTGGGCAGCAGCTGATACAAAGACCTTTCTCTCTATTTTATGCCACAACATAAATATCGGCCCCCTCTTTATTTCAGTCTTCTCCTTGCTGAGTGCATGAATTTATGGGAATTTATTCCCACCATCTGAGGGCAGTGATGCCCCCAAAACAAAACAAAAAACAAAACAAAACAAAAAAACAAGAACTTATGGAACTTGAGTCACATCCAGAGCCTAACTGAAAGAAAATCTAAGAAAGATAGTGCTGTTTCCCACTTCCTTATCTTTTATCAGAAAGGAAGGTAAAATTGGTGTTGGAAGAGCCAATTTTAGTATGTCCTGCATAAAGATTTACTCCATAGATAAATGGCTGTGTGAATGGCCATAACTTATGAAAAAAATGAAAGAACCATAAATTATTTTGACTTCTACTAATGGACATGAACATAATTTGAAAAAAATTGCATTTTTCTAAATTTCAAGTGACAAAATCTGAAAAAGTGTTACAGTCCATTCAGAAACTGTATCTACCTTTCAAATGCAGTAGAACTTTCAGTTTAAACCAAAGATATAGATCTGAATTAGTCATCATAAATATCACCAAAAAGGAAAGTATTGGGGGATTACAAGATATATTGAGACAGAGCATAAGCTTCCTTCAAAGAAAACTGAAACTCCACAGATCTGACCCTGGGCATCTCTCAAAAGCCAGACAACAGACAATTGATATACTGAGTAGATCAATCTGCATCGTTAAAAACGAGCCAAGAACAAACAAAGCAAATGATACCATATAAGAGTTTTCTTTTTTTTATTCTGCCACTGGCCCTTCCCTATATCATATTGTTTGTGCATAATATTTACTTGAACAAGCCAAATAATTTCTGTTTCATTTGCCCCGGTTGTGGTTTGTTGTGCAGGACAGAACACTGAAATCTTCTTTTGAAAGTTAACTTGAATCCAATTGCCTGTCTTCTTTCATAGTTAATAAATTGCTTCATTTGCCAATAAACCTTTTACAGAAGTACATTTAAAAGTGTGATAAAGCTGAAAAATCTTTACTGTATTGAAATCCTTATATGCTAATTTTCACATGGGGCAGAAGAGCTGCTGCTAACATTAAGCAAGTCAATTTTTCATTTTTCCTCATTCTCTTATGTAACCATTGGTGGAAAAGTGGTGTTCAAGTATTTGCTATGCTGATAACTTCTGGGGATTACCTGATATTTAGAATTGACTTAAAAATCTTTTATTATTTATTTTTTCTTCTTCTCCCTCATCAGATACTTAGAGCATTCACGAGAGCCCTATACCTTCAGGAAAAAAAATGACAAGTTAATCTTTTAATCTAATTTATGTATGAATCTTACTGACTTGACATGTTACCCTTCTTGACACATATATTTGTTAAACTCAAACAAGTCTTAGATTTGGGTGGAAATAACTTTTTATTCACGTAATTCCCCTGATCATATTTCACAGGCTATTCGTTTGTACCTGTTTTGGTATACGAACAAAAGATTCATGGTTAATATTCAGGAAAAATGTTTGTATAAACTCATCTATACCCAGGGTGTAGTGTGAGAACATTCTAATTTAGATGGAAGATAAAATGATCATGGTTTTTTAAAGCTATAGCAGTGCAAATTATACATCAGTTAAAGTTGCTAGGTATTAAGGATTTCCAAATGAAGCAATCTTACCTATGAAACTGGTAAGGTAAAATATAATTAATTGCATTAATAGAACATTTTTATGAAGTTAGAGTTTCAGAAGAATATTTCTAATAGACAGTTTGTCTTCTCTGGTAAAACTATTTAAATATTACTAACCCACTATATATTTTAAACTTGGAATATTAGTAAGTTATTATATTACATTTTTAGTTTGGAAAACATTCAACCATCTTATTTATGCATTATAATATTAAGTGGCTTACCCAAAATATATTCTGGGACCTGATGTAATACTATCTGAAAGTGTTGTAGTAGATATATTTTATCTTTGAGCAAATAGAATGGTCAATTTTGAGAATGTTTATTATGAAGGGTGTTTTGGAAAGCAATGTATAAAGCTTGGAAAAATGCCTTCAGTGACATATAAAGCATGAATTAAATGATCAATACTAATGAACCCTTCACATGTTCTAGACTCCCCCAAACCATCAAAAGATGAGAACATTAATCAATCTCTGAGATAAAACTCACAGAAACACATAAAACATAAATAATTTAGTGCTTACTTTAATAATCGGGGGTTAGAAAAAATCTCAGAAGAAAATATTGATTTTGAATGAGAAGCGTGAGCTATTTCAAGTGTAGAACTCAGACTCTGACAAATGTTCTGATATCATCGGTACAAACCTATACACTTGAGTGAGATTCTTATTCACTAGGTAACCTTCACAAATGTTCAGATATTATTTAATGACTTTTAAAACAAGGTGCTATCACAAACTAGTAGGCTTGCAGAGATGTATCATTGATTTGAGTTTTTGATTAAATGCTAATAAGGCTACAGAACTACTGTGCATTTCCTAGGAGTGTGCATATATGCACTTCTCCTTCTCTTCCTCTTTATTCTTCCTCATCTCCTTTTCCAACCCCTTCTTCATTTTCTTCTCTAAAATAGCATAAGTATTCTCAGCATAAGGCATTCTCACTATGTTTTGTACTGCAAATATTAGAAAATGCTATACAGATTAACTAGCTGAAATCACACAAACCCCCAAAAAAAGTTTTAGCTAATGTAAGAAAAACTTCAATGAAGAGAGAGGTTTTATGGACTGATATAATCAATCATTAAAAAGTATCTTTACCTACTTTTCTCATATTATGAAGCTTCCCAATGAGATGGATTGACACAGTGCCTGTAACAATGAACTCACCCATAGCAACAATTGTAAGGATGACACTGGTCTAAGAAGTCTTTTATTGAGCAGTACAGCAGCTGAGAACAACACTTGTGATTTGGCAAAATATTCACTCCATTCTTGGATTTCTAGAGAGTGAGTGTAGCTGTTTTCTATTTTCATAGTTTATTGACCAGATTAGGATAGGAAAAACTTTTTAAATTAGATAAATACATCTCCAACAGCTGTTTCTTATCTAAATTGCATGCAATTGTGTGGGGATCAATCAGTGGGAAAAGAGGGGGATTTTTCTAGGAATAAGACCTATCCTGAAATTTGTGGATTTCAGCTTCCTCTGAAGCACAGGTGTATGGGAGATGTCTAAAAATGTAAAATCCCAGATCCATTTTGTAGGAATGGAGAATAGATTCAGATTCACAAAAAGGAACAACCAGAATCTGTTATATGGAATAGAATATAAAATGTAGCACATATAATATTACAAAATTTACAAGTGTTTTCACATGTTTTCTAATGTTTTCTTCTAGTGAATCATAACAAATACTACTAATGGAAGTGAGAGTAGTTATCGAGTTTATTTATTTGTTTAACCTCGACTTTTACCAATTTACCCACCATGCACCACTTTTCATATTCAAATTCCAATAAAACGCTCTAGATCTTTTTCAAAGACACAATTATGACATCAAGACTTCAGTTTTAGAACAGTAAAAATGAGGTTTATGTGAAGAGTAGATGATGACTATTCTTCTCCAAGGCTATAACTGTTTTTTGTTTTTTTTTTAAAAAAAGGACCTCTTGTCTGTCAACTGATCATACCAGTTGTCTGTCGACTTGTTTTCCTATGGTGCCTGTGTGTTACTATGATGCTGTAAGCTATGTCAACAGTATTTTAAATACCCACAGGGTCGCTCAAAGTTTTCACTATTCAGCACAACTTCAGGATGAGTATCAGCTTATGAAAAAGGAATAGTCTGTAGATGCCAGAGGAACTATCCACTGATAGATAGCATCGAAACCTTGTTAGTTATGGAAAACTCATGGAGACCACCAGGACATTGTTAGCTATAGTGCCAGAGGATGAGCCCTCAAATCAGAAGGAACTCAAATTATGGCTCAAGCAGAGTCATCTTCTCAAATTAGGGTTGACTATGATGAAATTGGTACAGTAAAGCTTGTTGGAGGAAAGCCATAATTTACACAGGAAAGTACAGTTCCAAATTAGAAGAAATTGCTGAAGATATCTACTAAGTAATCAAAATGTAAAATGCATGACATGTTTATCTACGAAAATTGGAAGTCATTAAAATGGATAGAAATGGAATGCATAAAGAATACAATGTTCTAAATGTTAGTGAGCTGAAATGGTCTGAAACTGGCCATTTTGTATCCTAAAATCTTATGATTTTCCAGACCAGGAATGACACAATCAAGAAGCATGGTATATTGCACTGATCACCTAAAAAGGACATCTCAATATCTATATTGAAGTACAATCCTGCCTATGATAGGATAATGTGTATTCCCTAAACAAAGAAAACCAATCGATAAAACTATTAATGCAAATTTTATAACCAACCTCAAAGGCTATCAAACATGGTATCAAGATGTTTTGATAAGTATGGGTTTTAGTGATAAAAACTAAGCAGGATACAACTTTGCAAAACCAATGATTCTTTCATCTCACATACCTTTTTTTTACAACAGCACAACAGATAGCCCATGCACATATACTTATGAAGGTGAAATGCACAGAAATTAAGAAGATTTTATATATGGGAAGAGACTGTAGAGCTCAAAATCATTGTTAAAATGAGACCAGGGGTGGACTCTGGAGCAGACCATCAATTGCTCATATGTAAGCTGAAGTGAAAGCGTAAGAAAATTTAAACAAGACTTAGAACCAGTTCATGAAATAGAACGTTGAGGATATCCAACCCAAGATTTTAAGAATATCTCAAGAACATATTTGCTGCATTAACACTAATGACAGAAGACCTTAGGAACTGTGGAATGACATCAAGAACATTATACACACATATACGTATATATACAATATATACAATATATGTTGTATATATACAATATGTATGCAATATATACAATAATGTTTGTTTTATATATATACACATATATAGAAAAGCTATTGAAATGTTATTGAAAAGATAGAAAGCAAAGAAAAGATCCAATGGAATGTTTGAAGAGACTATAGAAGCTGCTATTAATTCTAGGGTACCTAAAGTAAGTGGGAAGAAATGATGAATCCAGGAGGGCAGCTTGAGAAGAGAGAGTAAATTATTATAATGATATATGCAAAGTCCAAGCTGTAGAAAACAACAAAGGAAGAATACACTTAGCATGTGTCAACCTGTTTCTAACAGTTTGAGAAATTGAGTTCACAACCCAAGAAAATGTCAAACAATGAATTTCGATCTTGAATGATTCTGTGGGAAAAATATTGAATGATGCCGGACACTTCAAAAGATGGAAAGAATGCCTAGAATCACTGTCTCAAAATGAGCTAGTTGATATTCAACCATTTCAAGAAGTAGCTTATGAACAAAAATGAATAGCACTAAAGGAAGAAATCCAATGTACACCGGGAGTATTAGCCAAAAACAAGCCTTTAGGAATTAATGAACTCTTACTTGGGACAATTCAATGGCAGATAAAGCAATCAGAGAAGCTGGGTACATGAAAAAGAATGTGGCATCAGGAGAGAAGAAAGACTTCTAAACAACCTGCAACATACAGATAATACCTTTCTTGCCAAATGTGAGGACTGGGAGATCAAGGATTACAGCCTTATCTATGGATTACAGCTCAATGCAAATAAACTAAAGTCATCACAAGTGAAGCAATGCATCAAGATAAAAGAAGATTAAGTTTGAAGTGGTCAAAGATTTCATCTTCCTTGGGCCCAGCAAAAGCCAAGAGATCAAATAATGCATCCCATTAGGTAAATCTGCTGCAGAAGTCCTCTTTCAAGTGTTGAAAAGCAAGGTTTACTTTGTGGACTACAATGTGACCAACCTAAGTCATGGTATGTCCATCACCTAATATGCATGTAAAAGCTGGATATCAAATAAGGAAGACTAAAGGAAAATGGATGCATTTTAACTATGGTGTGGGAGGGAAAACATTGAACACATAGTGGACTACCATAAGATCAAATCGTTTTGTCCTGGAAGAAGTCTGGCCGGAATTCTTCTCAGAGGCAGAGGGGGAAATTTCAGTCCATGTAGGTCACACAGGTTATCAGGAGAGATGAAGTCCCGATCAAAGAGCAGCAAAAATGAGGAAGGATAGACACTGCAGCTGCAGCAATGAGCTCAAGTCTCAGAACACTGATGAGGAATGTGCCAAACCTGGGGCACTGGACTCTGCTCTGGGAGTTGGAGCTGAACCAAAGTCACTGACCACCACGACCACCACCTCCAAGTACGTGTTGCAAAATGGCTTACAAGTGTTAGATAGAATTCACTTTTATTATCACATCTTCACTCACTGAATAAAAGTCTGTATTAAGTGTTTGCCCAATATCAGTCAATATAAGCACAGATAATTTTGCCATTTGGAAAAGGGGGGTCTCTCTTTGTCTGCACATTCACTGCCTATTCTTTTCTGAGACAAAGAAGCCATTTAGGAATTCTTTCAGAGATGCCTGAATCTCTCCATTAACAGATGGACCTTCTTCTATAGCATGGGCTTTCAAGGCCAAAGATTTCAAGGCCAAATAGGCCACGAGTGGAACTCTGATTTCCTAGCCAGACAGTCAAGCCCATGCATCTCCGGCTTTTGGATGGCTACTTTTCCCATGAGGCCAGGGACAGATTGGCCCAGCATTGGCACAGGTTGGACTTGGAGGAATTATCTCCTGGAAACTTTGATTAGTGTTTGGTGTATGGACATTAAACAATGCTAAAGCTGGTAACAATACATCACACGGCAGGTCCAAAGAAATAAGCAGAAGGCTGGCAGCAGGCCAGGGCAAGGGGCCAAATTGCTTGTCAAGGACAATTCCTCATGGAGAAATGACAGCAGGTTTGAGGACAGCAGGTATGACCTGAAGAGATAATGATATTAATTACATTTTGAAAATGGGAAGAGAACTGAAAGAAGGTGGCTTTTATCTGTCTATCTAATAATGGGCATTACTTTTACTGCCTGGGGTTTTTGAGAATTAAAATGTGAACTTACTGAAAAATTAATTTTTGAAACAACAGCAACATTTACTATGCTGTGAAATTTGCATTTTAAAATGTGCATGTACTTATGTATTCATCACAGGTAAGCTCTGAAGTCAGAATTTGGTTCTGACTTCAACTTTACAAATGGACTTAGGGAGGGTAAGCCACCTGCTCTGATACTCAGCTAGTGGTGATGAAAACAAAATGAAACAAAACAAAACAAAATGAAACAAAACTTTGATCCGATAGAGTAGTGAGCAACAGCCTCTTCTTTCTCTTGCTCAGCAGCTGGTGGTTTCCAACGGCTGCGCGTGCTGTTAGCAAGACAGCACATGGCCACTATGTGAACACTAGGGATCCTGGAATGATGAAACTCAGAATCAAATTAAAGCATTTCATGCCAGAATCCGTCCTCTGAAAAATAATTCTGCATTACCTGTATAACCTACTGTTGTCATTAAAAGTATGAAACTGACCCAGGTATACACAAATAATGCAATGAAACCTGGAAGAGAACTCAGAATCAAAGGCCTCTATGGAACCTTACTTCATGTCAGATATTACAAACAGGTCAGGAAAAAAAATCAACTTCCAAATAAATTGTCAATCAATATTCCATTAAGAAATAAATGAACCTGGTTGCTTTTCTCCCACTATATACAATAAACCAATCCCAACAAAGCAAGGTCTTAAATGTCAATTACAATATCTTAAAGCTGTTAGATGCAACTTTACTGATTTGAAGGAAGAAAGCATTATTTGGAAACCATACGCCAATTGCACAATGTTTTTATTATTTTGAAACTATAAGCTAATGACACAATTTTTATACATTTGTTATAACTTAAAAATTAAATTCATCAAAACATACAACTTTAAAGTGAAAAGGACAAGCTCAACATTTTAAAACACTATGGGCCACAAATAAATTCAAGAAAGAAGTTGGGTCTAGATTGTATAAAGAATTCCTTTGAATATCATAAAAATTTACACAATCTAAAAATTGTGACTAAGACAAAAGAAGACATTTCAGGGAAAAATAGAATTATTCATAGGCCTAACCTCTAACTCTTTACTGAATTAATTTTTCTCCTTGATTGTTCTGGATTTGGTCTTTGATAATTCTCTTTAATACAGGAAGCCACTAGGTTAAGGGGTCAAAATAGAAGAATATTTCAACTAGGGACAAAGAGAATCTAATGGCAATGAACCCTTATAGATAAAAGAAAATTGAACTAATGGTGGGGAAAGAGAGAGAGAGAGAGAGAAGAAGAAGAAAAAGAACAAGCAAGAGGAGGAGGAGGGGGAGGAAGAAGAAGAAGAAGGAAGGAAGGAAGGAAGGACAATCCTGTGGCTCTGTGATTGGAGTGGAGGCTGGGGAATCATATGAGATAGATTTGGAAAAGTAGAACAAGGTTTTGTTACACTGTGGTAAGCTTCCATTCTGTTTTAAACAGGTTGGGGGACCCCTAAAAAGTTCTTCTGATCATGGGCTCATTGGAGTTTGATTGATATTTTACAAATACTTATACGACATTTCTGTGGAGAATAAATTGAGGAGGGCCAACAGGAGGAGCAATGAGGCCAGCTAGAATGTTATATTGACAATGTCACCAAGAGTAGAAAGTGACTTGGACAAGGAGGTTAGTGGTGAACTTAGTAGGACTAAATCAATTTTTGATATGGTTTTGGAGATATTAAATAAAATAATGCTCAACTATTGGAATGAAGGGAGAAAAGGCAAGTGAGAATTCAGTGCATAGATTTTTGGTCTGAGCAGTTGAATATATGCCAGTCCTTCATCGTATGTTGTGGAAAATTAGGATGTTGGTAGGTCAGAAAATGGATGAATAAATAAAGATCTCTATTTTGACCTGTTAAGTTTGGGATGATAGCTGTATAAGTCAGTAGGATACACCATGAGGAGAAGTATAGTCTTTAGGTACCTATATATCCTTTACTCTAGGTATCTAGTTGTGGTTAAGGGCTGAGATTAAAAGAAGACATTTGAGTAACCTAGGATATTTGTACAATTTTTCAATAAAAGTCTCAGATTTTATATTAGAAAACCTGCAGTAGATTTATTTTTGGTTTGGTTTGTTTTTATAACAACGAAATGTGGAACTATGTGATCAGGGCTTCACAAATCATATAGTGTAAGACACATGATGAAGGAGTATGGACTGTGAGTCAGAAGTTAGACATTCTAATTCATGGCTATCATTTAGACCGGCACTATAGCTCATGCATGCTGAGATTTTTTTTAATGAAATTAGAGTCAAGGTCCTCACTGATCCCTTTCTTTTCTAATGTTACAAAAGAAAACACATCCTGTTTTACTGATGCTATTCGCCTGCACTGGCAGAAATGGGTTTATAAGTATTTAGCTGCAAATTAACTAAACACATAAACTCCTTATGTACCTAAATTGCTTTATCTGAAAAACATGAAGCTCTTAAGTGGAACTTATGTTACAAGTACATATTAATTTGCGTAAAAGAAAGACACACTTCCCCCACAATCCAACTGAGTTCTCCAGTGTCTGTGTCTGTGCAATATGTACTGAAAATAAACTCGTTTTTCTTATCTTGATTTACAGTGGGCAGTTAATGTAGGTGGAAAAGATCTGAGAAGGAAGGCATCAAGTTGAACTAAGGGCAAACAAGCTTGGATGGGCTGTTTTTATGATGGACAAGCTAAGAGAAGCCTTCATTTCCATTACCAAGAAAAGTCATTAGGAAGGAAGTAAACATTTTAGGAAGAAGAGCATCCATATTTTGTCTGCAATCTTGACAGTCGTGCAATTTGCATGTAAATTTGTGATTATCTAAAGGGTTTATAGGGGATGGTTGAGAACAAACTGGCCAATTGGTCAGAATTTAGAGTCTAAACAAGCATATCACTAATCGTAAGTCCTATGTGTCATCTATTTGGGATCATACATTTCTCAAAATTATTGAATTTAGAGTTTCATGCCTATTCTTATTTATGGTTATTTTCAGATGGTCTTGAATATTTGAGTGCCGTGAACTGATATCTCACAAGGTGGCCTACTTTTTGTTGTCTTTTGCAATTGAAAATATTAACCCACTGCCTGGCTATCCTCATACTTTGATTCTACCTATATTCTTTGGAAGAATAGATAGAGAAACCTGAAACCATGCCAATTTCTTCAGCTGATTCTTGCATATATCAGAGTCTTCTCTCAACTTTCTCTTCATTCCCAGGTTTGTTACAGAATTGTTAGTTCATTGACAGGCCTGTCTCAATATATAGTTTGTTTGATACAAACTCATGTTAAAATAATTTCATTCTTTAAAATAGGAAGGGATGAAAGAGCTAGGATAACTCAGCGACAAACTGAAAATTTCTGAATAAAATTGACTGTTTTAAGGTCAATTTATATGTAAACTTGTTTATCAGAGTTCCAAGTCTTCCTTATAAAATTATCAAGCTAGAGATTACCAACTGTATGATTTTGTAATTTGTAAAGCCTTCTGAGATTTAAATTTTTTTTGTTTTGTTTTTTTTGTTTTTGTGAGCATCACTGCCTCTGGTGGTCATGGGCACTACCCAGCCGCCGCTGGATTTGAACCGCCAAGCCCGCGGGCTGCAGTTCCCTACTCAACCACTTAGGCCACCGGGGCTCAGCCCTCTGAGATTTAAATTTAATAATGTAAAATAAGTGACATTTTCTCAAACTAGCTTGTCTCCCAGAAAGCCTCTGTTCGTTTTGCTTTTGTATTAAAAGGTAAATCTGTCCTAACTTTCTCTTTTTCATGTTAATGAGAATTGTAATGTCTACCATAGTACTTCGTCAATAAAATCTATTTCACCTCAAAGCTTCTTATTAAATACCATGACACCATATAATTTCTTTTAATTTTAGTCAAAGAAATATCAAGATTTCAAAGTTTATTATTTTAAGTTACTCAGGAAGTTAAGTTTAATTCCTTCAGGAAGTTAAGTGTTATGATCTCAGTCTTGTTAGCTGTATTCAATTCCTATTTTTATCATGTTACAATGCATGCCCTGAATAAAAAATAGTCATACCTACTCCTTTTTCATTTAACATGAAAGTTTCTACATTTTTTATGCTATATTTAATCCTGTTTGTTTTGGCTCAGGTTCCAGACTTTACATATCATTTGAATGTGCATTCTGACACCTATCTTGTTAGCTCAGTTACTTAAAGTTATGGCAAGCCATCTTCTTGTCAATTTTGATGACTGTGTTGTGAGGACACGGCCAAGGAGAAAAGCCCTAGGCCCCTGAGGAGATAGTATTCCTCCTCAGATTGAGTGAAATTCGTCCTGGCCTGATATAGCCCAGCCTTGCGGAATTTCCCCTCTTCCCTCTCATCTGTTGAGTTTTGGTACAAGAACAAGTCCTTTTTGAGTTAGAATCTTGGCTCTGTTTTTTGTTGTTGTTGTTGTTTTTTAGCTTATTTTTGGATCTTGTAGCATGTGATCCAGCATCTTTGGGAAGCCCAAACAGTTAAATGCTCAACTACTAGCTGAAAGGGTGGCAGTTAGAAAACCCACCATGAAGAATCTTGGCAAACCCTTCTAATGATTTGCTGCCAAAAGGCCAGGAATTTGGAAACCCTGTGCAACTGCTCTTCTCAGGAGGGGGTGTCTGTACATTGGAAGGCACTGACCAGCAACTGACAGAAATAGCATCCCCTCCTGAAGTCTACTCTATTTCTCTGGTGTCACGATCTGTTTGTACAATTCACTATCTGGATCTAGGTAAATTTATTTGTATTTCTGAGATGCTATTTCTACTGACCCTCTGAAGACCTCAAAGATAAAATGGCAAGAGTGGCATCTCGGATTCAGACCTAAATCCCTATTTGTAACCACTGAAACCTGCTTATGTTCCTAGACTTTTCTGCTTTGTCTTCTATACTTTCTGTTTTCTTCCTAGCTGTTTAAAGTTTCTATCTATAGCCAGTGTGCCCAATCTGTCTCCCCACATAGCCCTTGCTTGAGATTTTGCCATTTCTTATAACAGCTTAGGATATAGACACAATTAAATTATTGTTATCAGTCTTCTATTTCCAAAGACTCCAGTCTTATTATTAACATAATCATCATAATAGCATAGTTATCATCATCAGCACCAGAGAAGTTATTGGATCAAAGGGCTTAATTAGAGTTATTGTGTTTGCTGTGATAATGACATGACAAATGAGGAAAAAATCAGAAATACCAAGTCATTGTTATCCAATCTTCTTCAATGTCAAACGAGGTCTTTCTCAAACCAATGCTGTCATGTGCTTCATTGATTAACATCACTTCTAACGATGATGGTAATTTATTTGGGATTGATCAGTCATTAATTTAACATTTTTAAATGCCATGATTTAAAGTTGAATATTAAAACAGAAAGAAAAAGTTATATTCATGCAAATTACATCCCAGATAAGATTTTAAAACTCTAATATTCACAGATCATATTAGTTCAGTTAACCCAAAGAGACACAATTTGTTATTTTGATTTTGCACTAATAATAAGATATTAAACATCTGAGAATGATTTTCTTTGTTTCAAACACTTTCAGAGAGTCATTTCCATAAAATCCCTCTTGACTCATGCAACCTCCATCTGTGCCTGAGCAGCAGTGTGCCACATGGAGCTTACAACTGTTGATTCGCCCAAAGAAGATTTCCAGGTCTTTCTTGTGTGGTACTGTGTTAGGATGGGTTGACTAGAGAAACAAATCCAGAATCCCTCATGTAGGTATAAGAAAGAGTTTTATATCAAAGAGCAATTGTATATTGAGGAAACATTTCAGTCCAGTCCTGATTAAGTCCATCAGTCTGATATTCATTCATATGCCTGATACTAATCCATAAAGTGCTCTTCAAACTTACACAGCACACGCCATGAGGCCAAACACAGGGAGATCACAGGCTGGTGGGTGGAAAATCTGGCATATCCAGTGTCCATGACAGCATGTCCACACTGCTTCAAGTCTCCAAATGGTTCCTCCAGCTCTCCAGTATTTCAGTGACAAGAAATTGAAGCAGAGAGTGTGGCCTGCCCCCAGGGAGGAAGAGAAGAAGTTCCCAGAATCCTCATTAGAAGGTCACACCCACCAGGAGGAATTATTAGGCTGTGACCTGTTTGTCAAGATAAAATCCACCTCTTCACTTTATATATTAAGTTGATGTGAAATTATTTAACTACCACAGATATCCCTTGGAAGTAATTGATCTTCCATTATTCCAGGTATCATTGATTGTGCTAAACATTTATACCATTTAGGGTATAAATGCTTATGATTAATTCTCACCAAAACCAAAATAAAAACTAAAAATACTTGCCCGCCATTGAATGGATTCTCATTCATAGTGACCTGATAAGACAGAGTAGAACTTTTCTTTGGGGCTTCTGAAAATTTAAGTCTTTCTGGGAGTAATTAGTGGATTTTGACCACTGACATTGCAGTGCAGTCCACATTACACTACCAGGGCGCTATCTATTGATTATTGCTATGTCTCTTTTATTGTCTTCATTTGCAGATGAGGAAACCAAAATGGAGGGGATTTACATAGGTACACACATATTCTAAGTAACAGAACCCAAGGTATGTGTATAGATTTATCTGACCTCAAAATCCTTTTTCTGTATTACACACTGCCTTCCAAGAAAGTTCAAAGCAATAATAATTTAATGGTGTCTAATACTTTACTGGTTTCATTTTCTTGGAAAACCCAACTAAACCAGACTCACTGTCGTTGAGTAAGTGCCAACTCAGTTACCCCCTGAAGGCTTCTGAGACTGTAACTATTCACGGAGTTGAAAGCCCAGTCTTTATCCTGAGAAGCTCCTGGTGGTTTCCAAGTGCCAATCATGTGACTCAGTGTCCAGCACTAGCCACTAGAGTACCAAGGCTCATTTTCCTTACTCTAAACTTATTTAAATAACTTTAAAGATATCTAACTCATTCTCTTAAAAATGGGTGCAGAAATTATTCTCTAGGATTGCTGTGAGGATTAAGTATAAAGGTAAAGCCCACAATGAATGCATAAGGATATAAGTCAAGAACGAAATTTGTCCTACATAACTACATCAGCACATGTAAGATAAATATTTTACAGATCAACACCTAAAATCATTCTCTAAGATATTAATTTACTTCTCTCTGTGATGAGCCAAGCAGAAAGACTTAGGATAAAGTGACCAGATTTTAGGGGGACACCACTGAATAGGAGTGGTGGTGGAATTCTTGGTTAAAAATTTGGTCTATATGGAGCAACAAAAATTTTCATAGAGCGCAAAAATAGTATTGTAAGATATTTATTGTAATTTTAAAACACCGCCGGGGCATTGTTAAATACTTAAAAAGCAGACATCTGGTCACTTTAGGAGTGTGTGAATGATGTAGTCTCCAACTTAAGTAACTAGATACCTATATAACTTGGAGCCATGTAGCTTGCAGACTGTTAAGAGAAAGGTAGAAGGTCTATGAGTACCCATAGACACCCAGGAAGAAAGGTCATGTGATCACATTCCCCCTCCACCCTCCCATCTTGAAGAGATCCGAGTTCACACAGAAGTACCCAAATGAAATATCTGTGACCTACTTCCAGGTAAAAACAAAGAACACACTACCAGTCACAATTGTACTTTCAGAAATGGAAATGGTCTTGTGTTAGAAAATATTTATATGTAAGGATAAGGAAATAAATCTATGTACATATATTTATAGGTTAAGCATTAAGTCAGCAGACAGACATTGGGCCTCTATTCAAGCACTTCCTCGACACAAGAGACCTTGTTCTAATAACCCGGCCTTCTGTGATGCTCTCCTTCCCTGACGTGATCACTGAATGCAAAATAGGTGCATAAACAAATGTAATCAGGCTGAGCCCTGGTAGCCTAGTGGTTGTGTGTGGGACTGTGGCCCACAGGGTTGACAGTTCAAATCCAGCAACAGCTCTCCAGGAGCAAGGCTGGGCTTCCTACTCCCACCTGGGCAGTGATGCCACACACACACACACACACACACACACACACACAAATGTAGTCAAGACAGTTAATGGTGCCCGGTGACCAAAAGATAAAAAGCATCTGAGGTCTTAAAAGGTTAACGATAAGCAAACAATTGTCTAGCTGAGAAGCAGCAAAGTTGCTATGGAAGAATCACACTAGCTTTGCTTAAGTCCTACAAGGCGCCCCCACACCCTCTTCACCACAGATTCCAGGTCAATTGTTGTTCTCCCTACTCCCAAACCCTTCCCTAGGCCTCCCCATCCCTGTTTCGTCTCTCCCCTCCCTCTGCATCCCCAAAGAACTGTCAGTCCAGTCATTCTCTCCTCCCAACTGTCCATCCAGGAGTGCTCCCTTCTTGATTCAGTCCATTTGGGGAGCTCATATAGCATTGTTTCCCCACCATGTGACCCCCGAAATGTCCTCTGTTGATGTTTGCTTCTGTAGAGAGACAGTGTGACAAGTCCTGTTGTTATTTGCCCAGTCCCCCCTGGGACCCATTAGGGTTGTAGTCCTCTGAGCATCTTGGGCAGGAATAGGACCAGTGTGGGGACTGGAATAGCGCTCTTTCTCTTCCTCTCTGTTCACCTGTCTCCATGTAGTTTGGCATGCTGGTGCCTCCCCCCAACCTGTTATCCACCACACCCACTTAGAGGGAGGGAGTCAGTCTGGCTCTGGTTCTGACCTGCATTGTAGCTCTCTTCTCATGTATCCTTTCATGTGTTCATGCTGTCTTCATGGTTGGGTGCTTCATAGTAGGATCTGCACACCCACTCCAGCTTCTGTGGAGACAAGACTCATACTCTCTCCCTGGGTGGGTTAGTGCCCTGCTCCCTCAATTATCCTTTCACTTTCAAACCCTGCTTTTTTCCCTCCCCCTTCTATCCTTACCCCTTACTGTGCTGCACCCAATATGCACCTCCTGGGTTTGGTTCTACCTCCTTCCATTTTGCTAAATCTCTACCCAACTGTTATGTTATAGGAGGTGTCTTTTCTATACCTACCATTGCTGGTCACACTTACCTCAGGGGAATCATGCTGTACTTCTCCTTTTGTGATTGACTGACTTCACTTAGCATAATTTCCTCCAGCTCTTCCCATGAGAATACGTGATTCATGTGAACACCAGTGCTTTTGAGGGAACCATAGTGCTCAATTGTGTGTATGTGCCAGAGTTTGCTAATCTACTCATGTACTGATGGAAATTTAGATTGTTTTCAACTCTGCGATAGTGAATTGGGCTGCAATAAACATTGGTGTGCATACCACTGAGGAAGTACTAAAACTCACAAGAAGGTTGAGCATGATAGTGGGACAGGAGGATGGTATGAGGAAGTAGAGAAAGTAACTAGAAGGCAAAGGGTACTTTCAGAGGTCTAAACATAACCAAATTGTGGCAGTCATGTGCTTATGTTAATTTTATGACTGAAATGTAGGGGTGGAGTCTAACCTGTTAATCTGGTGATAGCCATTGAGTAGCCAATGAGGCCTCTATGTGGGCATGGCTTTCTCCTGAGACTTCTGGGAAATCTCGTGATATTTCCCTTATGAAGATGAGAAGCTATCTTCCCCAGTGGTTGGGAGTTAGCCTCAGAGACAATGAATCATGGAGAAGACAAGAAGACAAGAAGACAAGAAGTCTGAGAAGCTGGAGGAGCTGACGGAGAGCCCACATGAATTTACCCTGATGGAGCTGTACCTCTAAAACTGGGGCGGCCATATGGAGACCTCTGCCAGCGATGAATTGCTTCTGCTGTTGATGGACCCTGAGCCCTGGAAGTGAGGAGCCATGTGGAGACCCTTGCCAGTGCTGGAATTCTGCACCCACTGACCTGTGACTTCATGAGTCGGATGGAGACTTTATAGACTGATTTTGGGCATATGGGTTAATATAGGACTTATGACTTTGAACTGGACTAAACTGGGATGCTTTTTCAATGTCCCATTCCTCTTGTATATAAACCTTTTTCCTTATATCCATATACGTGTCTATGAATTTGTTTCTCTAGTCTACCTAGACTAACACACCGACTATGAGAAGATATAGCCTGTGAGGTCTTAGGCAACAAAACCCATCATAGAAGAAGCACACTAGCTTGTGCTACCATGAGGTGTGGAGGGAATCAGGTATATGGCATCAAAGAACAAAAATCATATCATTTTGTGTCCACCCTCCCAACATGATGGCTGAGGACACAAGGATGCAGAGGTAGACAGAGTGGAGGCAGCCCACTCTTTGGTGCCAAGCTACCAAACGATAAAGCATCTTGGGTCTTAAAGGTTTGAAGGTAAGCAAGTGGCTGTCTAGTGCAGAAGCAGCAAAGCACACATAGAAGAAGCACACCAGTCTGTGTGATCACAAGGGGTGAAAGGGAGCAGATACCAAGCATCTGAGAACAAGAATCACATCACTATGAATGAGGGTGAGAGCTGGGTGGGGACTCAAGGCCCACTTGTGGGCAATTAGTCACCCCTTTAAAGGGGAGTTGTGAGGAGGAGATGGGACTGTCAAGGTACAGTGAGGTAGCGATAAAGCATACAACTTTCCTTGAGTTTCCGAAGACTTCCTCCACCCAATTACCATGGTCCTAATTCTATCAGAGTTTGCTGATCCATTCATCTCCTGATGGGAATTAGATTGCTTCCAATTCTTTGTGATTGTGAATTTTGCTGCAATAAACATTGGCGTGCATACCACTGGCTGTGGTTGGATGGAATAAACTTAAGAACATATCTATAGGTCAAATAGTAGGGTAGCAAGTGGACCTTGGGGCCTCACCCAGATCCTCTCTCAATGCAAGAACACTTTGTTCTATGAATCTGGTTCACATCCAGATCTGGTTCACTCCACTATATGTATAGGATAAGCAAATGCTGATAGACACTTTTTTTATAGTTTAGATGCTAGCACCTCTTGCCCTGGTGGGTCTTGCCCAGAGGTTCATCATCTATTCATTTGGTGGGATCTGGACAGAATTTTTACCCATTGATTCTGGCCTGTCTGGTGCTCCACCCACCATTCAGATGCTCAGCCTTACTCTTCCCTGTCATCTCCACATTTGCCTTCTGTGCATATCCTCCATCTTCCTTACCTATGATGAGGGACAACATGGGCACTCTGGCATTCTGGCTTGCCTCAAGTGGGTTTCAAATGTCCAAATTCAATTCTATTGTTTAGACAATGTACAGCCCTTGTTCTTTAATTACTCCTACTTACTTTCACCACAGATCGTGATTCATTTGCTTAAAACCACTACAGCAGCGGCTGCCACAGCAAATCCTTCTCTGAGAGTCAGATTAATGTTCTCCTTTGTTTCCAGCTTATCTCCAGCCTGTCTGCAGTAATATACTCAACCCAAACAAGCATATTTTCACTCACAGCCTGCTTTATGAGTCCCACTGACAGCTTCTTAATAAATAATGCATTTCTAAATGTTCCTAAGCTTTGCTTCTTATTAATAATTCCAGGAGCTTTCCCATGGCTGTAGGGGTTTGTTTGGTCACTGACTAGACTTTATTCTTGCCTAGTTCTCTACATTTTAGCTTTCTTAGATTGGAAATGGAGGACATTACAAAAAAGCAAGTCATTGCAGATGCTCAATAAATTGGAATGAACACTCTACACAGTCAATGGTATATTATAGAATTCCCTGCTCCATTTTTCTGTGTTTCTCGCCTCATTTTTTTTCCAGGTGTTCCTCAACTCTAACTCTTTCACTGTGGGAACAAAAGAAACCCTTGCATTCCATGGCGGTCTCCTGTAGGGCCTGTCCTCTGGAGAACTGCTCCTAAAACATGTTCTGAAGCCCAAAACCAGGCTGAGTAAGGAGAATTTTCTTTCTGGTACTTGCCTCAAACTCTGTTTTCCTGATTTTCTTTGTAATAATGAAGAATTGGAGTGAGTACCTTGAGTTGACGGCTTTTCCACCCAGAAGGTATTGACTCAATTCAGAGAATTCTTGGTCAACTGCAGGGAAGGAGGTGGAGTCACACCATTACTCCTTCATGGCCAGCTGTTGTTTTCCTTTGTTGACACTTGTCAGAACCCCTCTCCACTTCTGCACTAATGTAGGTAGCCACTGATAGCCACTGCGCTCTTTACTGCCATCGCTTGACTCTATGCTGAGAGATGTCATGGATCAATACAAGGCCCTTGGTGCATGCTCTCTTCCACTCTTATAGCATTCGCTTGGTTTCCCCCTTACTTTATCCAAACATGTCATCAATATTTCAGAACAAAGCTTTGGCTTAATTACATAGAACTTAATATCTGACTTAGCATAGAGAAGTTAGGCAATAAATATACTCTGATTAGTTGATTTGTTTGCATCTTATTTGCACTTTACCTTTTGTATGCTTTGTGTCTTTTCTTTGTGTGCTTGTCAAGAATGTGCTTCATTGTTGAATCATTCACAAGCCAGCAATCATGTTTTCAGGTTCTTTTGCATGCTGGTGACGAGATGAGTCTTCTTATAATAGGTGTTATTAAATGACGTTGTCCCTACAAAAAGGAAGTGGGGAAAATTCAGCATGACACATACAGCAAGCGCCTCTGGCCAGGAAAATTAAACAGAGCTCTGAAAGCATGCTACAGTACAGTGTATAACTTCTATCATGGGGTTTCTTCATGCAGTTGTAAACCGTTTAGCACTTAAACTCACTACATATGTTCAGCTTTTGAAAAGGGAGGAATAATAGTTTTTTTATTTATTTTTATTTAGGCATCACTGCCCTCTGGTGGTGGAATAGGAGGCCCAGCCCTTGCTCCTGTGAGCTGGAAATGAAACTCCATCCCAGTAGGCTGCAGTCCCGTGCACAACCACTATGCTACCGGGGCTCAGCTCAAAAAGGAAGGAATAATAAACACAACTTAGCACACTTTAATTCTAGGAAGTTTTATTCCAGGAAACAAAAATTACAGTAGCACTGTTTAGGGCACCTATAACTTCAAAAAAATTCAATGTCTAGACTGTAAATGTTGTCAATGGCTCCTTCATATGTCCTAATCTTATGATTTCAATGCACAACAATCAAATTCCTACTGTCAGTGCCTGGGTTTCTTTATCTGGGCACTTTCTCTTGCCATTGCGATCTACACGTTTTGGGTGGAATGATGCTCATGCATGTGCTAACCTCATTTCTAGAGTGTTCCTGCTGCCCTCACTGCTCACTTTTTATGGTGGTTCCAGGTTGTCAGCTCTGATTTGTGATGGTCCCAGGTATTTCAGAGAGGAACCCTAGAAGAGGACAGAGAGGTCAAAGGGTACAAAGGATGGGGAGAGCATAGGAAGAGATTTCCATCTCTCACTATCCACCTTGTTGCATCATCATCTCACACCGCGGTAGTGTCACATACTAAGTCTGATAAAACAGCAGTGAGGCCATGGTAGGTCCACCTACTGTGCTAGATGGATACAGGTGATAAGAGTCCATCACTTTCTCCCCACTCTCTTTCTCATTTGCATCTATGATGACTACACCATGATCTTGGTCCTGTCCTTTTTACTTGCGAAAAATAAGTCAACATCTTTCCTGCAGAGTGCCCCTTTTAGCATGAGCTGAATGGGCTTCCTGATAATCTTTACTTTTTATAGATAACTGACAGGAGAAAAAAGAGTTTAGCTTTGCCTGAAAGCATTTATTTTTAGATAAAATTAGAACATCTTATTAAAATATATTGATCTAAGCTAGCTACAGGCTGTGTTGCTAAAATTATTATGAGCAAAAGAGCCACAGTCCATAGGCTGATTGGAGCAGCTAAAATAGGGAGAGAAATGCCAACTGTTTAAATGTACAGAGAATCTGTGTTCTATTTTGTTCTTTTCCTTTTGAAAGGTTTTGCTTTGTTTTGTTTCATTTCTAAAGAAACTGGCCCCAAGCCCAGAGCTTGCTAACTACCTTTTCAGGTTGACAACATGCTAGACATTTATGTCAATCTACTTGTTCATGCAAGGCACACCAAACTGGTGAGAATACAGATGCAGAGGACTCTGGAAGGAGGCTTGTATTGTAACATAGCATTGGCTGTTTCTATGTGTTGTAAGCTAATTCTAACTCAGACTGACCTTTTCGTGACCATATGGTCAAAGGTTGAGGCTTGGTCAAAGCTATTGGGTGCTTTGCCTCTTCACATTCATGAAAAATAAAAGCAACACCGTGTGTTATTCACATAACTTTTTCTCTCTCCATAAATACTTGAAGGAGTGTAAATAATTCAATTGTATTCAATTAATAAATCACATTGTTTGCAATACATTGGTTCATATTACCTCAAAATTCTAATGATTCTCCCAGACTCAAGAAAACTAGCATGAAAACTAGGCAAAAGCTAGGGAATTTCTCCATCTGTTCAAGATACGGATGCCCTCTAAGACACCTCCATTCAGCTGCTTCTGAAACAACCCAACAGAACCTGCACCAGAGGCAGTTCCAAAGGATCAAGGCATTTTCATTTCAGCCTCAATGGTCTCCCCCCAGTGCTAACCTTGGTCTTTTCTTTGCTCTTAGAGCCAAGCAGAGCACCCTCAAATTTTTCAAGTGATTTTCCTCACTAGGCCTCTTTACACTTTGAGAAAGCTACTTTGTGCATCTCTCCCCTTTCTCTTCAAAAAATGCATATTTATATTGCTATTAACTTTTAGGATTATAACCAGCACCACAAAAACAGACTCATTGCCATTGAATCAATGTCAACTCATAGCCACCCTATAGGACAAGGGAGAATTGACCCCGTGACTTTCTGAGTCTGTAGCTCTTTCTGGGAGTAGAAGGCTCTGTCTCTCTTCCTCAGAATTGCTAGTGGTTCTGAACTACAGACATTGCAGCTCACAGCCCAGCATATAACCACTAACTCCGATTAAGCAGGTGTCAGTGTATCTAGATTTACTCACTGTTATTTCATCTATTCCAACAGACAGGGACCCTACACAGGACTTCCATGAGTGTACGTGTTCACCAGAGCAGTGATCTCACCTTTCTCCTGAGGAGCAGCTGGTGGGTTTGAACCATTGAACGTGGGGTTAACAATCCAATGGTTGTCCACAGAGGAATCAGGACTCCTTGGGCACAGTCAATGTTGGCTCTTTTAACTATTATTTGAAAACAATACCAGGGTCTCCTCAACTATTTTTTATCTCTTGAATAAACATTCTTGCCTCCCTCAACTGTGGGAGAATTCCCTGTGGGAGAAACATCTCTTTAATGCATCAACCACAACTGACCGTGATAGGTGAATGTCAACATGGAGGAACACTCTTAGGCGTGTCCTCTGAATACAGTGCTTTAAACATTCTAGGATTTAAAACAACCCAGTCTAGTTCTTCATTGGTGCTGTTGCTTTCTATCTCAATGTCAGGATAAGATTTTGTATTCATTTCCTAATACAAGTTTTCATGTTGGATTTCATTCATCATTTCACCTGTGGTAAGCAGGCTCAATTTTCCACAGAGTTAGCTATTTATCTTGGATTATGTCTAAAGTAGATCCGATAAGCATGCTATTCATTTCAAGCACTTATTTCTAGTGATTTTCCTTCCATATAAATAGACTCTAGTGAGAAAGGACTGGGTCTATTCTTGAACTACATTCTTTATGGTGCTGACATCAGGATCTGTTCCACTATCCCCAAATCAAATGTATTGGCTCACTACAGGCAATATTTGAATAGAAAGCAGTAAAAGCATAATGAAAAGAACTGAACATTTTCCAACACTGCTCCACGTTAGACCAGGACAAAAAGTAATAGCACGTGGCTGAGTAATAGTAATAGGAAAACCCTACAGAAAACAGTGGCCATTGAGTTCCTCCTAACTAACTGAGCCATCGTGAAGGTCAGAATGGAATTTGCTCCGTAGCATTTTCATGGCTGAGTTTTAACCCCTGAAAGATCTCCCCAGACATATGCTCAGGCTTCTCCCTTTTGATTAGCATGTGAATATATTAAATGTTAGTACTCTGATAGATGACTCAATCCTGTCTACCAAGAGTTTGTAGTCACACCCTATTGAGGAATGAACATTCAGCTAGTAATACAGCTTAGAAATACCCAACTACAGATTCAAAAAATCAATCATTTTAATAAAAACAAGGAAAACAACAGGTACTGTCAAGGATGTGGCTAGACTAAAACCCTCAGACAATGACTGCTGTGATTGTAACACAGGGCCATCAAGGTGGAACATAGCATGGTGACTCAATGAGCCTAGAAAGGAATCCCAAAATGACCCAGCAATTCCTCTACTACTTATAAATCCTAGAGAAATAAGAGTTACAACAGCCAAGGATAGCTGCATACCAATATTCAGTGCAGCACCACTCACAATAACAAAAAGATGGAAACAGTCTAACTTTCCATCCATGGGCGATGGATAAATAACTTCACAGCAACTACTGAACATCAAAGTTATGATGGAGTTTTGAAACTCTCACGGCATAGATGAACCTAGAGGACATTCTGCTGAATGAAATTAGCCAATCAGAAACTGGCAAATTTGTATGAAATCATAATTGTAAAATGTCAAGAAAAAATTTTCACACTAAAAGAAACAGTCTTTAGTGGTCACCAGGAGTGGGAGGGGAAAAGAGGGGGAGGGACTTGCGGAAGTTACATAATCTCCTGGCAGCTTGAGGGTAGTAAGAGTGAGAGTGTGTGTGTGTGTGTGGTTTAGCCAGTCAGTCAGCTCAAAGCTTGATGCCTCCTCCTGGCATGACCTTCTCCTGAGGATTCTGGGAACTTCCTCTCTTTATCCCTGCAGATGGGCCACACACTCTCTCTGCTTCACCTTCCTATTGACAAGCCACATGGCACCACTCTGATAGCAATCAGAATCCTGGAACTGGAGGAACCACATGGAAACCAACGTGAGTCCTGAGATGCTTCCACTGCCACTCGATCCACAAGATTTTCCACCCAGCAGCCTGTTATCTTCCTATTTGGGTCATCATTGCATGTGCTGTATGAGTCTAAAGAGTTTATGAATTAGCATTGGACATATGGGCTAAAATCAGAATTATGGACTTGATCTGAAACTTGGCTGGAATATTGTCTCAATATACACTATATGTGTATATACATATACATTCTCAATATACATTATATGTATATACATTATACACATATGTATACCTGTGGAGTTTTTTTCTCTAGTCAATCTGGACTAATACAGTATTGCTAAAGAGTAGGTAATTATAAACCTGGATGAATAGGAAGGCAATATCCAAAGGAGAGAGGTTGGCACACAAATGTTGGAGACACAAGGAGGAAAGCTGGTAAATTTGAAAGAGTTAAAGGAAAAAAATATATATATATATAGCTATAGTTGTTATAGTCATAGTTGTAGTTATTGTCACACCCTACAGTAAGTGTGATCCATAAATAGATGTCTAGATAGACACACAGGCTCAACAAGCCTCACATAGAGTGGATGCATACTCTGGAATAGATTTTATACACATATACACATACATCCATATGCAAGGGAAATATACACACAATTTACTAAGAGATAATGGTATATGTGCATTTATTTTGCATGAATGTACTGGAGCATGCCACTCAGAAGCAAAGTTATTTAAACTTCTTAATGTCCAAACAATAGAATAAGTTGCTGGATCTGGGGTCTCCATAAGCTCAGGGGATATCAAAGAAACTGTTATAATATAGCTCACAAATCCAGTGTCCTACATCTTCCTGTGTTGAGTATTTCCATGAGACAGTCTTTCCATGAGGACAAAGTCCAGATGGGTAGAAAAGAAGAAATAGTGGAAACAGAAAACCCATCAGACATAGGATTCCAATGGTGCTGGGGGTGGGGGCAGAGGTGGGGGCTACAGTGCACAGGATGAAGCCCCATGTGCATGCATTGTTGGATGTGAAACTGATGGTTACATCTGGAAACTATCAAAAACCAACCGACAGATAAAAAACATAAAAAAATTTAAAAAACAAGTGATGTGAATAGAAATTGCCACCATGAGAAAGTAACCATTCTCTTTGTATCTACTTTGTATCTACTTCTATTATGCTTTAGCAAATAAACGTCTATTGGTCCTGTAGTTTCTAGGCTGTCAATTCAGCACTTAAATTGATTTGCCTTTTTCTTTCTAGAGGAAAAATATGACTGGAAACAAAGGAAGCAATCAATTTCACATCAGAGAATGAGCTAAGGTGGCACCTTCTGTGTGGATTATTCTTGCATGTCATTTCAGAAAAGGTAATTGGAAAATTGTGCAGTTAGGTGGGTAAAGACTCGTACAGTGAAGGGCTCACACTCAAAGAAATATTTAACACTCTGCCTCTTAAATAAAGCATTTCCCAAGAATTCTGAGGAGTTCTGTCATTTGATCATAGAGGTTTAGAGAAATAAATCACCTGTAAAGAATCAGTGATTCATGGCGATACCCCAAAACCATCTTACTGAGTCTACAGTTTTTTCTACATATAATTTTTCTTTTAGTTTCCATAACATAAATTAAATTATTCTGGATTGAAGACTATAGTTTTATTTTAACTCTGACCATATTTCCCCCTTTTTGCATAAGAGAGAGTACACTACTTACTACTCCATGAATATTTTTTCCTTTTTTCACTTCCAATGAAGATCTTTTTTTTTTAAAAAAAAGTTTTTTTTTAAATAAATTATTGTATTGGGGGCTTGTACAACACTTATCACAATCCATACATACATACATTGTGTAAAGCACATTTGCAAACCTGCTGCCATCATCATTCTTAAAACATTTGTTTTCTACTTGAGCCCTTGACATCAGGTCCTCATTTTCTCCCTCCCTCCCTCTACACTCCTCTCTCAAGAACTCTTGCTAATTGATAAATTATTTAATTTATACATATACATTATTATGATTTGTCATATCTTACACTGTCTAGAGTCTGCCTTTGCCCACTTCTCCACTGTCCATGCTCCAGAGGCTATATGTAGAACCTTGTAATCGGTTCCCCCTTTCTACGCCACTTTCCTTCCATCCTCCCAGTATCACCATTCTCACTACTGGTCCTGAGGGTTTAATCTGCCCTGGATCCCCTGTATTTCCAATTCCCATCTGTAACAGTGTACATCTTCAACTCTAGCTGGATTTGTAAAGTAAAATTGGGATCCTGATAGTTGGGAGCAAGCATTTAAGAACTACAGGAACGTTGCATGTTTCATCATTGATACATTGCCCCCCTGACTGGTTTGTCTCTTCCCTGTGACCCTTCTGCAAGGGAATTTCCAATATTCCACAAGGGAACTTTGGGTCCCCACTCTGCACACACTCTCATTCACAGTGATGTGATTATTGATCCTTGGTGTTTGAATCCTGCTTGCTTTAATCCATGATGATAACATGGGCTGGTGTGCTTCTTCTATGTGGGCTTTGCTGCCTCTGGCTAGATGGCCATTTGTTTTACCTTCAAGTCTTTAAGACCCCAGCTGCTTTCTCTTTTGCTAACTGGGCAAGATCAGCTTTCTCCACCACATTTGCTCATGTATCCATTTGTCTTCAGTGATCATATTGGGAGGGTGCACACACAATGATATTATTTTTGTTTTTTGAAGCCCAATACCTGATTCTTTCCACACCTCATGATCCTACAGGCTGGTGTGCTTCTTACATAGTGGCTTTGTTGCTCCTGAACTAAATGGTCACTTGCTTACCTTCAAACCTTTCAGACCCCTGATGCTATATATTTTGATAGCCAGGCACCATCAGTTTTCTTCACTACTCTTGCTCATGCCCCCATCTGTCCTCAGTGATCGCCTCTGGAATGTGAACACAGAGTGATATATTTTTTTTTTTCCTTTTTGTTGCCTGAAACCTGATCCCTTCAACACTTTGTGATCACACAGGCTGGTGTGTTTCTTCAGTGTGCCTTTGGTTGCCCCTAAGCTAGTTGACTGTTTATTTATCTTCAAGCCTTTATGACCCACCCTAGATGTTATATCATTTGATAATTGGGCACTTGACTACTCTTACAACATCTCTACTCTCAATGGGCCCAGTAATACCTTCTATAATGTTCTCAAAATTGGAAGTTCTTAAAAAGCATTAATTTCGCATGTAAATCCAAGTCTGTTGGTTCAGTTATAGGATTTTTAGCATAGAGTTGCTATCCTTATAGAAGGTTGCTATGTTTGATTTTCATCAGCAAGTACTTTCAAGTCATTTTGTTCTCAGAAAGCAAGGTACAGCACCTTGATATCTAAGATTTTTTTAATAAGCTGATGAGAAGAGATTTTTGCAATTAAAAAAGTCATTGGTCTTGCAAAATTCTATCATGTAATCTCTTTGTTTCTGTCACCAAGGTGATATATTCCAACTATGCATCTTGCTTTTTAAAAAATTTTCAGCCTTATATCCCAATCACCGGTAGATATCAGAATATCTTGATTGCATGTTTGATCAATGATGAGAGGACCAAGAAAATATGAAGTTCTCTGTCCCAATATTGGGTTGAACAGCATACTGCTAATATAAGTAAATGGCACCTTTGTGGGATGGGACCATGCTAACAAAATATGCGAAGCCCTGTCATGGTGATTGGTCAATGTGGCCATGCTAATGAGCTTAAAGTGAGCCATTGCCGAGGCTGAAAGGGGATTGCTCTACTATCAAGAAAGAAGAGTCAGGCCTGGGGCCCACCCTTTGGGACTGAGGTCTTTTTGCAGGAGTCTCCTCTACCCACAGAATAGAGAGCTCTGACACGACTGATGGCGAAAGACCATGAAAAACAGTGTCAGAGAAACAGAGTCAGCTAGGGTAGGGCAGAAAACAGTATGGGAGGCTATATAAGTCCTCCTCTGCCTCTCAGGGTCGGCAAATGATGAGTGTATGATCATGGATCCACAGCATTATCTCTTACCAAACTGTATCCAAGTCTCTCTTTGGTCCCTAGTCTCAGAGCCATAGGGTATGTTGGCCTCAGCATTACATTACAGTCCAATCATCTCTCATGGATCCTCTTGTTCTGTTCCAGTTCTCCATGCCACTGTCTCTGGTGCCTCTGATCTTGGCTTCTGCAGGTTCAGACCAAAATCTAGAACATGCTCTTGTGATTCTTCTGATGATCCTGGGCCTCCTTCCTCCTACTCCTGTTTCAAAGACAACTTATCTTTTATGCCAGCAGGGGGATTCAAAACTAGCCAATCCTCTCTATTATATACATCCTATTTAAATTATTATTAGATGTCATCAGTCATTTCTGACCCATTGTGATGGATCATTCTGCCTATTCTGTGTCATTTCCATAATGGTCCCTATGCTTAAGTCCAACATTTTAGCCACTGTGGCAACCCATCTTGTTGGGAGGAATCCTCTTTTTCACTACTTCACGACTCATAAAGAATGATGTCCTACTCTGTGAACTTGTCTCTGCTGACAAAACACCCAAAATATATAAGACAACGTGTCTCTAGTCTGTGCTCAAAGGAATACTCTTGTCATACTTCTTTCAAGACAGACCTGTTCATCCTTTTAGTAGTCTGTGGCACTTTCAAAATTCTTCTCCAGCACTACAATTCAAATGCATCGATTTCTCTTTATTTTTTTTTGTCCAATGCCAAACTTTTACATGCATTTGAATCAATGGAAAACACCATGGCTTAAGCAGATACACCTTAGTCCTTAAAGTTACATCCTTGCTTTTCAATAGTCTAAAGAGATAATGTGCCTATGCAACCTATCTTTTGATGTCTAGACGGTTGCTTTCAGGAGCAGATTTGAGTGGATTGGAGCAAGACAAAATCATTGAAAACTTCAATCTTTTCTTCCTTTACTATGATGCTATCATTTGTGAGGATTTTGGTCTTCTTAACATTGAGTTATCATCCACAACGAAGCCTGTCACTCTGGGTCATCAAAAGCAAGGGTTTTAAGTACTCCTCACTTAAAGTTAAGCAAAGTTGAGTCTGTCATGTGCATATATAGGTTGTTAATAAGCCTTCCTTTAGTCCTGTTGCCACATTCTTCTTCAAACAATCCACCCTCTCTGATTATTTGCTCATCATACAGATTGAACAAGTATGGAGAAAAGATACAACCTTGATTTTAAACCTGAAAGCATTCCATTATTTCGCTCACACAATGGCCTCTTGCTCCATGTCCAAGTTCTACAAGAGCAAAATGTAGGGTTCTGGAATGTCCCTTCTCATGGTTATTCATAGTTTGTTTTGACCCACACAGTTCAATTCATTTGTATATTCAAGAAAACATAAGCAAACATCTTCCAATATTTTCTACTTTAATATGCATCTGACATCAACAATGATATCGCTTGTTCTGGGTCCTCTTCTGAATCTGGTTGTCCCTGTCAATGTATCGCTGCAACCATTGCCAGATGATCCTCAGCAAAATTGTACTTGTGTGTCATGTCAAGGATAGTGTTCCATAGTTATACAGTTCCACCCTTTGTAGGAGCTACAAAGACCAGTGTAGAAGTGCCATATTGAGAAATTTCACTCCATGAATGGTAATAGAACCCAGTACTAGCAGGAGAAAAATGATTGAGTTTTTTAGCCCATGACATAGAAAAGTTGAGTGTCTTTAGTCAGGATGCCTGATGGCAGAGTACATCTTTGGGCACTTGCTAGGTATAGTTAGTTCTAATAAGCATGATAAACTGTGCATGTACTTGTGAGTTCTGTGTAGCCAGTAGGATTAATCATCATACCCAACAGAGAAGTAGAAAATGGTATGGTTGGGATGACTGCTGTGATGGGGAGATTTGTTATACCAACATGGCCACAGAAAATTGGCAGGTCGGTTGTGACAGCACAGCCAATGTACACAAGGGATGAATTGAAGGGCAGAGATAGGAAGGGCTCAGCAAGTCCCGCCCTCTTTAGAGCAGCTAACTGCTTTGTCGGTCCTGTGCCTCAACCTTCAAGCAACACTACCCGTGGGACACCTAATCATGGACTGTGTCACTGTGTGTTGAGGTTCGTTCAAGTCCTACTTCACCACGCTCCTGGAATATACATCTCTTGAGCAGGGGACTGTTGGACTCTGTCATCTGGCTGACTGTTGGTGACCTGCTTTGCTGTTTGCTGCCTATGACCAGATAGCCTGAATTGCTCTACAGAAGACTACTCAGCGGCCCTCAAGACTTGAAGGACTGCCAATCTTCTAGCTGTCTCATGCAAGTGAGTTGCACCAGACAATCTGTACTGCTTTATAGATTAGTTAACTGTTTCTTTCTTATCTTATATACCCTTCTCTATATATAAACATATAAAGGGAATTACTAGTGTCCTGGTTTTATTTCTCTAGAGAACCCTCTCTGACACAACTGATATCAATGCTGATGATTTTAGAGGGAAAGAGTGTTTGATCACTTCATAGAAGTCAATGTAGGGCTGTTGGTTTTGATTCTCTACCCCTCTTGTGAAGGTAGAAGGGGTCGGATATTTCCGGTATGTTACTTTTGCATCGCTCAAAATATATGCTTGGAATTCTAAATCCTATGTTTCCAGATATAATCCCAAATAGAAATAGTGCTTTATGTGGTAATGAAGCCATGATCAATATAGCCATGTCAATCTCTTTTGAGATATAAAATAAGCCAGTTAGACAAATGACTGAGAAGAAGAAGAGATGCCAGGTGGAGATTTCCAATGTATCAATGAAGATCAACCCTACATAAATTATAGGACATCTTTCCTTCAGGGTTGATAGAAACAGACTCCCTCTATAGTTGTTGCCACAAATGTGAAATTCTAGTCTCTTGAACTATGATAACAAAAATATGTTCTTTAAACTAATGTAAGAGACCAGGATATAAAAAAGGGGGCATTCCATTCGCAAAATAGAAATTCAAGGTTCCCTTTTAATGAAAGGTCGTAGTAGGTGAGAATGTATCCGGGAGTGGGGAAAATCAAGAGTATGAGGCCAGGAAAACAAACTGATCTTCTGCAAAGATAGAAGAGATCCTTACCTTATCTGATGAAGATGAGGCAGCATGTTTCTGAGAAGGTCCATACCTACACAATCAGTATGCCCAAGGGTAGACTGAACACAGTGATCACCAGCTGGGAAGCTAACCCCAGTCAGGAACTCCAAAGGAGCAAGATGAGGCTTTCTTCTCCCATAAAGAGTTACAGGCTTAGAAACCATGGGTAGTGTCACTTTATCTAATAGGGTCACAGAATTGATGGTATTGACTGAGAAAGAGATAACTATTTAAAGGAATCCTTGCCAGAAGGGATATTATCAGCATTCATCAATAAGGTGACTAGATGTCCCACTTTTTAACAATTACACAATGTCTCACAGCATTTTAAAATTAAAATAAATATAATACAATGCTATTTTTGTGTTCTATGAAAATTTTTGTTGCTCCATATAGACCAAAATTTTAATCAAGGAACCCCCCCCCAACCCCTACCCAACTCTGGTTAATTATGTCCCACTTAAAATCTAGTCACTTTAGTATAATACCCAAAGAAGAGAGGTTTAGAAATATTCCATTGTTGTTAATTCAGACTTGCATGGAACAGGTGGCCAAGAAGATTCAAAGGAAGACTCTGGAGGAAGGACCAGGGATTATACAACCCAATGCTACCCCTGAGAGAGAAAAAAACTTTTTTTTCATAGAGTGGCCATCTCTGTAGGAATGGGAGGAGAATGACAAAGTCTTGAGGACATGAGGGGAATCCTTGAAGGCCACGTGATTACCCAAATGGAAATGAGCTTTAATGAGTTAACTTTCATTAAGATGGGAGTGGGGATGAGTAAGCATACATGAAAAAGTTAAATCAAGAATTTTTTTCATGATTGAGTCATTAAGTGTGAGTTTGATCCCACTAAAAGCTATGCCATCATGAAATAAATCTGTCAAGGATTTTATCTAATTTGAATCCATGACACCAAGAGAGTGTGGAAGAAGTTGTCAGGAAGTCATCTGACATATTTCAGTGACTGAATCTGCTACTAAACCTCTCTTTAAAGTGCCTTCAAGACAATTAAAAGCACTTGGAGGACTAAGGTGTGCCTTACCCAAGTCAAAGTCTCTTTGTTTCTCTCATATATATGCAAAACCTGGACAATGATTGAGGAGAACTGAAGATGTAAGTCTTTGAAATATGATTGTTTTATTTTGTTTTTGCCTTGTGATGCTGATAACGAATACCAAATAGTTCATGAGCAAATCAATGTTGGAAGAAGTGCAGCCTCAATGCACCTCAGAAATGAAGACACTCAACCTTACGCAGGCCGTCTGGAGAGGCCAGTCCCTGGTAAAGGTCATACACTTGGTAAAGAAGCTCCCAAATATGCATCCAGTGGAACATGTTAAGACAGAATTGAACTGGCCCTCTCTATTTCAAAGACTGATATTGTCTAGATGCCAAACCCACTCTGTTAGCAAAACTGTGGAACTCACTTGATCATACCCAACAATCACAACGAAAGAGTCCAAAGGAACCACTGAAGGAAGAGGACAGGATGACAGAATGCACGTGCTAGAGCAAGGGGTGCAGGTGGAGAGCAAACATCATTGGAATGGGAATGAGCTGGGGTTGCAGCTGCAACTCAAACTACAAGGGTGGAAGGGCACAGAGGCAAAATAAAATCAAATACCATGATAACAACATGAAGGGACAGTGAGAGAAGTGCAGTAGTCAATTTAATAAAAAAGATCATGAAATTTTTAGTACTTTTTCCTTTTTGTTCCACAGGCTTGATTTATACCAAGTAAGCACAGCTTTAAAGCAGTAACACCATGTGGGCTGAAACAAATAGGCCTTCCTCTGAAAAGCCCTGTCTGTGATTTTTTTTTCTCTCATTTCTTCAGATGTGGGTTTCTTAGCATAAGAAATGTACTGCAATTGAAAGAGAATGTCCATGTTTTAAATATTCTTTATTGAGAACAGTTCTTAAATCACCAAGGCTGAAAAATTACCTTTAAGCTAAATAACTTGAAAAATTATTGAAAATTATTGAATTATTGAATTAAAAAATATTGAAGTTTATGTACTTAGAGTTTTGCACAAATGTATAAGATTGCAAGTAATTCACACTTTAGAGACTGGATCAAAGTAGAATGAAATTGAGCAAATGTTAGAGTAGGACATGCTCACAATCAAACTACTGATTACGCTTTCGTCTATTGGCTATAGCCATTGAGTCATGACCGATTGACATGGAGGAGAAAAAATAACTTGCTTAACTTATTGTAGAAGTTTTTTTGGTTTTGGGGGGGTGGGGGAGGGGTCATATTTATCACAATATTTTCTCCTAATTCTAACCTAAGTGGTTACTTTCAACTGAGTTTTTTCCTTATATTATTCATGCTAATTTTTTTGCCTAACCTTGCTTTGATTCAAATTGCTGTTCACACACAATCCACTCTCCAAGCATAACTGGTTTTGCTAGAAGAGCCATCACTGTCTGACACTTCATCACCAGTGGTCACTGTTATTCATTGCAATTCTAGCATTTTAATCTTGGAACAAACATCTCTTCTGAGTGAGTGCTCGGCTTGCAGCAGCCATAGAAAACATCTCTTCAAATTCAACCATGACACCAATTGTGTATCCTGGAGTCTGAAGGCCTGTGCTGGTCGGCATGACAACTCTTGTTTTGCACATTTTATTTTCTCTTGTCTGCTCCCAATCTGGCTAAAGAAAGCTTCACTGCAAATAATTTATTGTTCCCATTTCACAGTTGGCTTAGTTCGGTGGGTATTCGGAATAGTCAAGCATTGAGAGACTCAATAAATACAAGGCTACATCAAAATCATTGCTACAAGATCACAGACAACTTTATTAAACCAACTAGCAAATTGTGAGGCTATTGTTTCTATAAGTAGCTTCTAAATTCTCCTATGCCCCTCAGAAAGTGGTGTGTTCACCTCCCTAAGCTTTCCCTGTAGAACTAAATGCACATGGTGTTGCATCATAGCCAAATCATAGTGTTAGCATCATGGAACCATTTAAATCTTAATCTTCACTTTTCAAATATTTTTAATTTGGGCAACAAAAAGAAATGTAAATGAGAAAGTCTAATAGGGTAGGTGGAGAAATTTTCAATGAAAATTATCATAGAACAGCTCTGCTGTTCTAGAAGGCAAAGTAAGTATTTCTTTGATGGAAAAAATCTGCTTGGCAAAATTTTCCTGCACTTCCTCTCACCAATATATTTTTCGATTTTCATAAAACACCTTTCTAATAAGTCCTGTGATTGTCTTGTGTCCTTCAAGAAAATCTATCAAGATTGCCCTGTTAAAGAATGGGAAAAAAATCAGTCTGTAATCATCTGAGTTAATATTTCTGTCTTGAATTCCTCTTTCAGGTCTTTCTGATCTTTTAAAAAATGTTTGAGCCATCTAAATACTGCTATTTCCAAGCAAGGAAGCAGGTACATATGTGTCTAGCTAAGTTTCAGACATTTGCAAGGATACTTCAGGCTTTTTCAAAACGTTTATATTAACCCTGATTTAAGATTTAATATCCTCTAGGTGAAGTATCTCTTGTTTTAGAAGGTGTTCTAATGAGATTCAGAAAAGTGCATTACTAAGAAAGCATGCTTAGCATCATCTGTTGATCATACAGACATATTTAAACATGTTTTGCTTTAAATAAACCAAAGAAGTCATGCATTGGGATAAATGCACACAGAACCTCACACTCTAGTGTGACTTAATCTCAGATTTATTAAATCCTTTCCTAGTGCAATCATTTACAATAGGTATTAGAGAAACAAACCAAAGGTAAAACATGGCATTTGCTCTCAGCGATAGCATGTTTCCTATTGAAGGAAGAGGCCTTGAGGTGGCAGTCATTGAGATGATGTAGAATGTGGATAGAGGAAGGGAAAGGCATTACAGATCATGTGCTCTGTGCAGGTAAACTATGGCTGAACCTAACAAAGGTTAACAGTATTCTAGGGAGTCACCTTCCAAAGTTTGATGAGTATATATACTGTTTTCATTTGCTACATTACTGTTAATCCCAGTTACTTAAGATTTTGTATTAATGTTCTGTTGGTACTATAAACTTCAAGGAAAATATGTATCTCTCTGAGCCTATAAAAATTAAAGCCTTGGAAACCATAGGGAACAGTTTTACCCTAAATGTCTACAATATACAGAAAGAGAAAATGCCTATTATGCCTGGGTATCCACTCTGGCAACAGAGATATTGTGGACTACTGTAACAAATTTTCACAAAATTGGTAGTTTTAAACAAAACACATTAATTCTCTCACATTTCTTGAGTGTTAGGTGATGGGAAGGTCACCGTATGGTACTGCTTCTGGAAGCTTTAGAGGGAAGTCTGTTTTCTCTCCTTGTCCACCTCTGATAGTCACAATCTTTATATCCATTCACTCATCGCCCCTTTCTTCATCCTCAAAGCCCCCAAAAGAACATCTTCTGTGGGAAATCTCCTTTGTTTCCCTTTATACTTGATTGCATTCAGGACTCACCTGGATAATCCAGGAGTAATCTTCCCAGGTCAAAATTCTTAATTTAATCAATTCTACAACCTCTATTTTGTCACTGAAAGCAACATTTGTAGGTTCCAGGGAATGTGGATATCTTTAAGGAGTCATCTTTTGGGGACCATTATTTAGCCAGCTAATAAGAGCTTTTACCGAATCAACTTCACATTTTAGGAGAAAATGCTACCTGCGGTAGAAACCTGGGAGTGCCCGTGGACTAGAGTTTTGAAAGTGTGAGCAAAGACCACCAGGAGCAGAAAGAAGAGAAGCATGTAGGTCAGAATGTATGAGCATATGCTGAGCCTCTAGTTTATCTTCCTGACACTATTAGCTGATAACACTGAGCATCTGCAATGTTGGGCCAATGGTTGAGGATCACTGGGTAAAGTGAAGGTACGAACTCAGGCTGTATGAGCAGGTTTATTTATGATAACATTTATTTCCTTTGCTGTGGAAGCAGGAGCTACCTCTCTTGCAGCTAAGATAGACACCACCAATAATACAGAGCCAGCCACAGAGCCTGCATTTTCTCCTAATCTGGCAGCACAGCTGCCTGCTCTGGGCAGTCAGGAACTAAGACAATCTTTACATCCTTTAAACAGCCATTTCTTTCCCTCTGGACACACAAGGAGCTTCAAACAGTTCCTGGAAACATGGAATTAAAAGATAATGGAATTTTCCCAAGAACTTTTTGAAGTCCTTTCAGACACGCAGTTGTTACCCCAAGCCAATTCTCTCTTATCATGCTGCTAGCAAAATACCTTGTCGAGGTGCAACACAATGCAACCTCTTTCTTATATGCAACACACTCACAGGCTTGTGGTTGATCCTTTTGTTTTGCACATGGCACTGTCACCTCAATACTACTTGGTCTGTGAGGTCCTGTTTATAAAACTCCTCTATCGCCAAAAAGCTTTTAAAAATTGTAAACTTTTCAAGTGCAAACATTTTACATATTTGTATAAAACTCTAGCATTGGAACTGTCTTATGACATTAAGTTGAAAATTAAATAACACTAGTTTCACTTCAAATGTGCAATCTTGGATTGAGGGATATGAACTAAGTTCCAGGGCTTACAGACCATTTTTGCTCTAATAAAACATTAATTTGATGCTTTAATAAATAACTTTCAAAACTTTTAATTTTAATTGAATTTTCTCCAAATTCCCAGTCATAGCTATTGTACAGTTATGATCTAAAAAAGTCACGATTGAAAAGACATTGTGAAAGACAAGAACAAGGTAGCATTACATATAGAAATTAAGGTCTAGAGGAATGGTTCTCTATCTCTCTCATGCCGTGGCCCTTTAATACAGTTCCTAATGTGGTGACACCCCCCCCCCCACCATAATTTTATTTTTATTGCTACTTCATTTCTGTAATTTTGCTACTCTTATGAATCAAGCAATCCTTGTTGGGGGTTTGACCCAGAGGTTGAGAACTGTTGGTCCAGAGTAACATTATTTATTTTACCCTAGGAACTATCATTGAAAATTTAATAATAGCAATTATATAAAACCTTTCTCAAGGTTCACCTAAAAAAGTTTCATCTGGATATTTATCAATAAATGGAATTTTTCAGTAGGAAAAATGTCATGAGAATTGTGTGGTCAATATCCTTGAGAAACAGAACAACCACTCTAAGATACCTCATTCATTAGGGGACAAGCTGGAAAGAGTTAAGGTGCTTTGATTCATCAGTGAATACTCTTTGACTCCATTGTATTTGCAATAAACAAGCACAGCTCTTTATTATTTATTTGTCATTTCCCTATTAACATAAGTATAAGGAATATTTTATGCTTTATCACTAAAAATCTTATCAAGGAGGTGTTTTTTTTTTACTTTTTCTTGCTAAATTTATATATTTATAAAGTGATTATAGTTTATTTGTTACTTTTGCCAAACTAATTTATTTTGTTGCATCATTTTAATTATCTGACATTTTAAGCAAATAATTACTCCACACTCTACTGTGGAGTATCTACTTTGTAATCTGAATATTTTAAAGGTCAATTTCTTAAATGAGTATTCTATTTGAAGCATTTTGAAGGAGGGACTTCAAAAAACCTACACTAATGTTACTACTGTTTTTGTTTCATATGAAGAATCATTGTTTTGAGGTGATCCTTTATATACATACATATGGCAGCACAATTTACATCTTTCTGGTGAATAAGATAGTTGATCAAGCTATTGGAAACATGATGAGAAAACAATCCTATTTCTATAACAATAGCAAAAAGATGAAAGCACGGATTGCATTTAGCTAAATGAAAACAGCAACAAGAAATTGTGCAAATGACTCTTACAAGTTTCCCCAATCGTTGTATTAGTCTGGGTAGATTAGAGAAACAAATATATAGACACGCATATGGATATAAGGTTAAGGTTTATATACAAAAGGAATGGAGCATTGAGAAAGCATTCCAACCCAGTCCAGTTCAAAGTCATAAGTCAGACATTAGCCCATATACCCAATACCAGTCTATAAAGTCTTCTTTCAACGTACGAAGTCAAAGTTCAGTGGGTGCAGAATCCCAGCACTGGCAGGAGTCTCCCCATGGCTCCTTGCTTCCAGGTCTCAGGATCCATAAACAGCATCCAGTGGTGATAGAAGCAACTCAGCGCTGGCAGGGATCTCCAAGTGGCTTATCCAGCTTCAGAGGTCTGACTCTGCAAGGACAGGACCACGTGGTTTCTCCTCCGGCTCCTCCAACTCCTGGGATGCTGCCATCTTGTCTTGTCTGTAATTTGTCATCTTGGAGACTGACTCCACATAACTGGGGAGATGGGGGAAATATCATGAGATTTCCCAGAAGTCTCAGGAGAAAGCTGTGCCACACAGAGGCTTCATTGGCTACTCAGTGGCTATCTCCATATTAACAGGCTAGACTCCACCCCTACACCTCAACATGAAATTGACATTGATATATGACCGCCACAGTTGTTGTAAAGGTAAGACCTCCCTTGGAGGATGCAATGACCAGGTGAACAGATGGAATCCTGAGCTGGAGTCTTTTCAAATGTTGATGTCCACAACCCTATCTGAAGTCGAGAAGCAAAAGAATCTATACATTTCTCATGTTCATTTCTGAGTGGTAGTCTGTGGTAAGTGCATTTGCCCATTCTCCCATTGATGAATAACTGTGCTCTTTTGTTTCTAGGACTCGAGTTAATGCTTCAGTTTGGCATTGTGATGTCACAGGTCAGTGTAGGGTATGTAGATTACAAATGACACAGTAGTTCCAAAGCACCAGCTCCTTCACAGGAGAAAGACAGGACTTCTACTCCTATAAAGATTTGCAGTCTCAGAAACCCAAAAGGCGTAGATACACTCTGCATGGAGGTTTGCTTGAGTTACAGTCAACACAATGGTTGTGACCTTGGTTTGAGTTTATTATAAAAAGAGTCTTTTTGATTGAACCTACCCAATTGAAGTGATGAAACTATGGACCAGGCATCCAAAGTACTATTTGGAGATATAATTAATTACTCAGGATAATATACGCCAGCCCATATGTATATATGAACTATATGACATTTCTACATCTCTCCTGTAAAGGCTGTAAAATTGAACTTGTGTTTGTATTGAGCTATGAAAAATTGCCATGCCAAGAAGTGCTAAGCTGGATTGTTACGCAGGAGATATATTTGGGACTGGTATATAAATTGTGATAATTCCTGAGTCTTTCAAGGTACCGAGGGGAATGGATAGATCTATTTTTTAATAGGTTTGGACAGCTGTCTACACAGTTGCATCTTGGCGATTTGTCTTTGCCTGGTCACATGGCCTGGAACATCTGTCTGTGCTACTTACCGCCCCCGAGAAAATTAATGAGGTCGTCAGACACACGTTCTAGCCAGATCTGGAGAGGCTCAACTAATACTGGGATAACTGCTGGTCTACTTTTTTATTACACTGTAGGCAAATGTTTTATAAAATGCCTCATTATTTCCAAAATGACAATTTCATACATGGGATGTAGCTTTTGTTTGCAGTGAGCACATCATCTGTTTCTGGGATCATCACTATTGCCACTTGAATGGCTCTATTTGTGTTTTCATCACTGAAAGTTGTCCTCTCTCTCCTCTGAAGCAGGCCTTTCATGAGACTGAAGAGTATCTGTGGAAACAAGAAGCAGGAGGTGTCTCCCTAAATTTGCAGCAGCTCCCCAAAGAAATTAATATACACACTTTCATCTTGATACCCAAATCCTGATCCTGGGAAATGTGCTTGCTCTCATTTTCCCCTCACCTCTAAAATCTCCTTCTTTTCTCCTTGTCCATTCCACAGTTTTTCAATAAAGCTTTGCATTTAGTATTACTATTGCCCATGCTACCTGCTTGAGAAGAAAAGAAAGCAGATATGATGGTCGGGATAAGCTTTGTGTCAACTTGGCTGGCTTGGGGATTCTCTCGGTGGTTTGGCACTTGAAGCCTGGTAATCTCTCATGCCGTGCCGTAACACAAACTATCAAGTCCATAAGGGAATCTGCTCAGAATAGTCAATCAGTTGTATGAAGATAAGGGTGAAAGGTAACCCCTTTTCTCCAGTGATGGTCCTGAAGCAATTGAAAGGAAATTTCCTCTGAGATGTGGCTTATAGCCTATGTAAGTGGACTCGGTAATAAAAAACCTATTTACTTTTTGCAGGGCATCAATTTTATATGTGGTTACTTGCCTTCTGGTTATTTGAATTGAGCCTGTGGCCTTCCATAGTGGCTGCTGGTCCTGGAAGCCATCAGCCATCTGTCTGTGACCTGCCGCCTTCCCTGCTGGCCTTGCATTTATATACTTCGACAGTTGCAAGTCTGACCTACTGACCTGGAATTCATGTTCCACTGCAACCATCACTCTGTGAAGTTTATGCTCCTCTTTTTTGCATCAACCCTCCCAAAAAACATGAGTCAGGAGAAATGTTGAGCTTAATATCTGACCCACGCCCTGCCTGGGTTCAGTATGAGCCTGCCTTCTCTCACTCTCCAGCTTTGTGAGCCACTACAGAGAGATCAGGCTAGCTACATCAGTTTCACTGGGATAGTTTCTATTGAGAACTCAACCTAATACACTATGTTATTCAACTTTTATTCAACTCTTTGTCTGACATGGGGATTAACAAGGTCTCGGTATTTGTGGAATGGTTATTTTCTGGATGACAAATGGAAGAACCCATTAATAGCATTAGAAAAAGAAGGCCCTTTGTTTCATAGTGCATAAAATATGTAACGCATAATTATTTGCCTAGCTGGGGCACATTAATGCACTAAACATTGCTGTATTTTTCAGAAGTACATAATTATTATAAGCCTGGCCATCTAGGGCAAGCTATCTTATAAACAACTGGGACAAATTATGAATGCAGACCAGAGAATATGATGTAAGGGTAAAAAAATAATATGAATGCAGACTGGAATATTCCTGGAAAGAAGTTATGAGAAAAAATTGTGTTGTAGGGACAAGGTACCCTGTAAAGATTTTAGTTCCATTTAAATCCAGAGAGATAATAATTGTATTCATCTCTGTATTGAATACATTCAATATGCAGGGCCTATTGGTTCTTCATTGATATTCTGGAAGGAGAAAAGTCTAGAAGACAAGACACTAACCTACACTTTATAATGATATAAAAGGCTGCCACTTTTGGAGAATGGTGATATCTCAAGGCCATCAATTAAATATGATCTCTGAGCATAGTGAAAAAAATAGGGTGGGGGGGAAGAGGACTGCTAAGATTCAATTATGTCCTCCAAAGATATGTAGAAAGAGCCTGGATAGTGTAGTGAGTTACACATTGGACTAATTTCAATCTAACATTGTTGGTTCTATTTCACAAGCAGCTCTTCAGAGGAAGAGAAAAAATGAGACTCTCTGCTCTTTTAAAGATGTAAAATGTTGGAAAGCCAAAGGAAAAGTTCTATTTGACTTATAGAGTTGCTCGGTGGTGGAGGCAGCAGATGCCACGACATGCCATGACCAGAGGCCAAGGCAAGAACAACACAGGGACAGGCAAAAGCATGGCATTGAGATGATGGGACCATGAGGCCGCCCAGCAGGGAAGATCACAGACCCAAGGAGGCAGAACATCAGGCCCCACATGACTGAGAAGCTCTGGGCAAAATAAGACTTGGCTGTTGGCAGAGGAGGGGCACAACTGTGGACCAAGCCCTGTAGGCATCCTTAGTGTGTTTTTATTTTATCCTGACTTACAGGAAACTGATTCATTTCCCTAATAAACTCCTATAATTGTGAATATTGTCTGTGAATTCTGTGTAGGCAATGCAGTGCATTGTTGAAACCAGAAGACAAATTGGGAGTCAGAGAAGAGTTGGTGTGAGAATAGGGTAAAGAAAGATGGAGGCAGGTGTGACCTCCTTCTTGTGGAAATGAGCCGTGGCTGGCATGGTGATGGATTCTCTTCTCCTTGCTTAGCCCGAGGATGTCAGGTGTGAGCCAGGTCATTTCCTGAATGTGTTAGAAAGGGTCAACAGAGCCCTCGAGGAAGGAACTTAGAGAAACTAGGGTCAGATAACAACCACAAATGCTTGTATATCTTGTTGTTGAAGGTAGGCTGGATCTAAACCATTAGAGTGGGGCACTGAATGATATTAGTCCAAAAGAAGTTGCTGAAAATTGATTCCAAGAACACAAAGATAGATATATTTATGATGACTAAGAAACATTAGGACCTTTAGTTTTGTCTAACAGAACCAAGGAGATAGAGCGATAAGGCTGGGAATGCTGACTGGTGTGCCACTCTTGAATGGCCCATAAAGAAGTAAGGAACAGAGGCCAGATGAACAGGAAATATTATAATAAAAACTACTGATTCAAGTCGACTCGTGACAACCTTACTATGAGTTACTATGAGAGTAACATTGAAATACATTGAGGTGGGGGTAAGGAAAGACACTGGGTCCAGGACTGGGTCCAGGGCATCGCTGAGTCAGGAGGGGTTAATCCTAATCACTGTAGAAGTATGAAATGCACAATCGATATCATAAAATGATTATTTGCTTCTTTATTTCCCGAATTTGGAAACACACACACACAGTTTGGCCTAACACAGTTGGGAGTCTCAATTGAATGGGTAAATCCCTGAGAAGGGATTTCCTCCTGGCTCTAGGTGGAAGCAATAGCTGGTGTATGACCCTGCAGGCCTGGGCTTTGTCTGGTGACCACAGATGCTCTGCCCTGAGTATTCTGAAGTGAAATGACGGCTGCCCAATGAAGAGTCTTTTGGCTCAGCACAGAGTCACAGGATAAAAGTAAACAATGAGACATCATTGCAAGCAGGTCATCCAAACTAAATGATGTCTTTAAGCTCTGCATATGGATTTTGTTTCTCTTTTTGATCGTGATGATTTTCAGAGACATCTGTGAGTACTTGTGGATATTGAAAGAAGGCGATTATACAGCAGTTTTTACAGGTTTTATGCTTCTGTAAGAGAGAGCACTAAATTTGAAAGCCAGGATGCCAAGGTTTAAATTTCACTTCTGTCGCTTAGTGTTATGGGTTGAATTGTGTCCCTACAAAAGATCTGCTGTCGTGTATACACAAGTAGTCATGAATAAGAACAGTGCAAAGGCATCTAACAACACAGGCAACATGTCCATAGTTGGGAACACATCTGGGAATGGGTCGTCTGGTTAGGTTAACTACACAGCAGCCATTCAGTAGTGTGCAATGTAATAGGGATTGAACAAGGCCAAGAATGAGAAGGAGGTACGAAGAAGATACACCAAGAGGCAATGACATTCCTCCAGAACTGACAGAGAGAGGGAACAATTGTTTTCTAATGTCTGTACCCTGGGTTCGGATTCCTCCCTTCCTAAACTGTCAGAAAGTACATTTATGTGTGTTGAAGTCATAGACTTGAGTTATTTCTGGTATACACACACTAGATAACCAAACCCAAACCAAGTGCATGGTCATAAAATAAATTCTGGCTAACAGACACCTAAAGCATTCAGTAAATATGCTACCATGGGCAAGTTATCATAATGTTGGGCCTCAGTTTTTTCGTTTGCTTTTATTTCCATCTACTACCATTGGAACTGCAAATTTTTGCTTCCAAAAATTCTAGATATAGAGATAGATAGACCCACTCGCTTGAATTCTGCGCAGTTTATATGCTCTTCTTTCCACAACATCCAGGACAGAGCTTGGCACACAGAGAAGAATGTAATGACTTTGGTGATCAGTAAACGGGAAGTAAAAATTCTCAGCTCATGGAGTCAAGACCCTGGAAAAAGCCACGCTATTTTTCTGGTTTAGGAAACCACATCAGTCTCTCTCCTTCAATACTCATGATAGAGTCTCCAATGAGATGAAAAAGCTGAGATAATTCTGGGATGTTACAGGCAGGGGAAATGTGGACATTGAGACTTTCCTTGAAGGATGTTTGGGAACAGGGGAGATTTGAAGAAGACCTCAACAGGGATGTCACAGTGAGACCAGATGAAAAGTCATGAAAATTCCAATCACACTCACTGCCATCAGGTCCATGCTGATTGAGAGTGACCTGAAAGGGTAGAGTAGAATTGGTCTGTTGTTTTTTCCAAGACTGTACATCTTTATGGGAACAGAAGCCTCATCTTTCTCCTGAGAAGGGGCTGGTGAGCTTAAACCTTTGACCTTGACGGTAGTCACCCATTGAATCACTGGTTTCATCACCAGAACTCTAGGTAAGCACAGCAATGGAAGCTGGAGATTGGACAGGTCCTACTTTCTCCTCTATACCACGAATACTCTGGTGATCCATGTCTTGCCTCCATGTCACTGCAAGCATGTATTTTTGCCACCTGCCTTTCTCTAGATGATGATCAGATTTTATTCTTGGGCTACAACTTACAGGCTTGATTATTCCCCTGCCTCCCTCCTCCTCCTGGGAATTGGCAAGGAGAGTAGATGGGGAGAGGGTATATGGAGGAAATAAATCTCTTATTACAAAAAAGATCTATTTTATGCATGCTATTATTACAACTTTAGAATGTTGCAGTATAGTTCAGCTAAAATCTAAACAAGATGCTTGAGAGATTCATGGTGGATTTCTGTGAAACTCAGTTTTACATAACAAAATATAAAATCCATTTATCTACAGAATTCTATTAGCACGAACTCTCCAATGTTGTCAGAAATAGGCCAGAGAGAGTGTAAAGATCTCTCTCTCCCTGCCGGTTGGCAATTCTATTTTCTAGGATTTGTAGAAAATCCATGTTAAAACTAGAACTATATTTTTATAAATCTAAAACAACCAGACGAGTCAATTCCCAAAGCAGTAACTCAAGAAATTTGCCTCCTGAATTAAAAAAAAAAAAAGACATAATTGAGGGACACATTTGAGTCTTTCAATTAGCTTGATATGCGCTGTGTGGACACAGCCTTAGAAAATGCTGTCTGTATGAGTTAAGAGGAAAAATATTCTTGTAGCAACAATTCATCATATCATAATAACAGTGTTGGGCTTCTTGACAAAAAGCCTCACTCAAACAGGAAAACAAATGGTGCGTGGAGCACAGCGACATCTCCAGAGGCCTGGTGGATTTGGACAGGTGACCTTGTATGACCTAAATCACACTGAACATCTATTGGGAAAACAGACCCTTCGTCATCTTACTTCTGATATTTAGAAGTAAAAACATAAATTCATCTCTCAAACTCCATAGAGCAACCATGCGAACAAAACAAAATGCTTCCACTGCCAAGTTTTGCGTTCTGGTTCCGTATGTACATTGTAAACCTCTGCTGCATTTGAAAATGAAATTTACTCTAAATGAAGTGAGAAGTGACATCCTTCCATTCAGACCCGGGTTTATTTTCACATGTTGAGACCAGAGTTCTGTTTCTGATTTTCTTGTGTAATGTGAACATCACTGCATGGACACAGCAATGGTTTTTTCTCAGGTCCACTGGCTCTGCACTCTTTTCCCTTGAAATGAATGATGCCGGGATCGGAAACATATTTTAATCTATAAGGAGGCTCTGCAATGGGACTTTCAATGGTCGACCATGGACTGTGCACATACTGCGGTTTCAAACTGCTTTGGGAAAAGTGGTGGTAGTCACCCACACACTGCATCTTGCTGGGGAAACCCAACTATTCTCATAAAAAGCAAACATTTTTTAAATGCTCTTTTGGTTTTAAAGATGGAAAACTGAGTTGATTTAAATAGCACCCTCTAAATAATTCATACAAATGTTTCATTGACCTTCCAATAGCAACAGTATTGAAGGCAGTTCTCTTCAGAAGTTACTCAGAAGGAAAAAGTAAGAAAGGAAACAAACCAATCATGCCATACTTCTATAAACTCAGATGCTCCTAAAAGATGGTAAATCCCTTAAAGGGATGGTGAGAATGTTAATGTTAGTTTTTGGAAAACTGTCAGAAGCAGGGATGACTGAAAGATGTCTCTCTTCATCATTTTTCCCATTCCTGAATTCTGGTCCCAAATGTTAATCTTGGTCTGGACTTTTTAGAGGCTATTTTAGTAGAGCGAAAGACGTTGGCTCCCATAAAGATTTACCAATTCAAAAATCCTTATAGGCATAAATATCTTGACTGTCATATAGAGGAAAACATTTAAAAACAAATAAACAAAAACTATCAGACTAACAAAAAAGATAAAACCTTAATTAAAATGCAGAAAATATTCAAAACTAGAATAAATTTAAATGGATCAGAAGGGAGATCAAATGATAGGGTGCTTAATTTTAACCTAATTGAATTTAAAATAAGCCACTTTCCAATAGATTTTGCAAGTTAGCAAACTTATTCACAACTTTGGTCCATGGTTAGAAGTCCATGGTATCACATGTATTCCCCCTTCATTTTTCTATATCTTAATGAAAATAGGTTTTTTTTTTAATTAAAATCACTTTATTTTGCGCTTGTACATTGTTTTGTACAATTCGTAAATACTGTACCAAGCACCTTCACATGCCTCCTTCCATTATTCCAAATATCCACCTTTCCATTTGAGCCCTTGATAGCAGCTTCATATCCCTTCTCCTCTGGTCCTATTCACCCCTCCCCCACCAACCCTCAATACTTTATAAATTATTATTGTTCTGTCATATTTTACACTGCCCAACACTTCCCCCTGCCCACTCCTTCAATGTCTGTCCTCCAGAAAGGAGGTTATGTGTAGATCCTTGTAGTTGCCTATGTCTCTCTACCCCACTTTCTCTCCACCCATCCAGTAACTCCACTCTCACCACTGGCCCAGAGGGCCTCAACTGTCCTGGGTTCCTCATATCTCCACCTCCCATTTTACCAGTATACCTTCTCCAGTCCAGCTGGATTTGTAAGGTAGAGTTAGGACCATGATAGTTGGGGGGAGGAAGTCTTCAGGAACTACAGGAAAGTTGTGTGCTTCATCACTACCTCTCTGCACCTTGCCTGGACTGTCTCCTCCCCGTAAGGGGTTGACCGATTGCCCACAAGTGGGCCCTGCTCTCCCCTCATATAGAGTGATGTGATTCTTGTTCTTTGATGCTTGATACATGCTCCCTTTGACCCCTCGTGATCACACAGGATGGTGTGCTTCTTCCTTGCAGGCTTTGTGGCTTCTGTGCTTTGTTCTATGAATATAGTATTCCATGATACTTGCTTGCCCAATTTGATCACTGAAGTAAAATGGGTGCATAAGCAAATGTAGTGAAGAAAGCTGACAGTGCCCAGCTATATATAGAGTTTGGGGTCTTAAAAGCCTGAAGATAAACAAAAGGACATCTAGCTGAGAGTGACCATGCCCACACAGAAGAAGCACACCAGTCAGTGTGGAAAGGATGATTGAAAGGATGATTCATTTAAAAAAGTGTGGGGAGGGGAAAGTGGAGCTCTTTTTTGTGTTTTTAAGAGGAGCTTATACCAAGGGCTCAAGTGGAAAATGTTTGGAAATGTATGTGGCAACATGTGTGCAAATTTGCTTGATAGAGATGATGTACTGAATGTTATAATAGCGGTAAGAGCTCCCAATAAAATTATTTTTAAAAAGAAAAAAACATATCGCTGTGTGTCCACCTTCCCAAGGTGTCCACTGAGGACATGTGGGGCATGTGCAAGAGTGGTGAAGAAAGCTGAAGAAAGCTGAAGGCGCCCGACTATCAAAAGATATAGTGTCTCGTGTCTTAAAGGCTTGAGTGTAAACAAGCAGCCATCTAGCTTGGGAGCAACAAAGCCCACCATAAAAGAAGCACACCAGTCTTTAAGATCATTATGTGTGATGGAATCAGGTACCAGCCATCAAAGAATAAAAATCATATCAATATGTGCCCACTCTCCTGATATAATCGCTGAAGACAAATAAGTACAGAGACAAACAGAGTGGAGGAAAGGGATGGTGCCCAGCTACCAAATGATAAAGTGTCTGGTGTCTTAAAGTCTTGAAGATAAATGAGTGGCTGTTTAGCACTGAAACAGCTTTTAAAGGGGTCAAAAAGGAGATCAAATGATATTATATTTTGGCCTAAACGCTCCTGCCATAATTGATTTTATAGTGATCTCAGTCTAATAACAAGGTTATTCAAATCCCTTAACTTTGATAGGAGGGAATTTACCGGAGCCTTAAGCCATGACAGGAACTGGACTAACCCATTGGGGGTCTGACAGGGGTGGTTGGGGAAAGTAATGACAAATATAAGAATAAAGTATTCTAAAACTGATTGCAATGATAATTATATAATCCTTCTTGATATTATTGAATGATTGAATTGTGTGATGTGTGAATTTTATGTTAACAAAACTGTTAATAAATCAATAAAAAAAGTACACCTATGGAGCAGTTCAACTTTGATCAGTGTATTTGTATGAGTTGAGCTTGACTTGATGGTAGTGTGTTCTGGTTTTTGGTGCTGTGGAAAAGACCCCATTTTTTCCCAACAGTTTTCTTGTCATGTAATTCTTTTCTCATACAGTTCAATAGTTTAATCACATCAAGACGAGTTGTCTAATCACCACAACATTCTGTTTTTGCACATTTTCTTAATTCCCGTTCTCATTGTCATTAGCTCACCATTTCTCTCCAACCCCCCTGCCATACCCCCAAGGAACCTTTACCCCATTATGCACTCTATAGGTTTGCCTATCCTGGATTTCAGACACAGAAAAGCATGGAACCCCCATGTTATGGATTAGGACCCATGGCCCTCTTTGGGATGTGTGAGATCAGAGTTGTTTAGCTTTTCTAAGGTTAATAGATTCAAATGAGTGAATACATGTGAATACATGTAAAACTACAGCCTAAAGAAGCTGGAAACCACTTTACCATCACAATTCCACATCGCTACATCCTGTTGTAGGGACTGGTGAGAATCCAGTCGAGGTTAAAAGAAGAAAACTGATATTTTGAAAGTTTTCTTTCCAGGTCAAAGGTCAAAATTATAGCATTGCTTCTCAAAATATGATTCGGAGGCCTGGAGGATCCAGAATAGGTAGGTTAGCAATTCTTACAACTGATGTCAAAAGAAAACCTGGTTCCATTAACAGGGGTCACAACAGGACATTTAAAATGGTAAATCTTGATAAATACAGTCATCAGTCTTAGCAAAGACATGAATTGTTTCTTGATTCTGTCCTTTGAACCAATGGTGCTAATCTGTTCTATACTCTTTCTCTGTGACAAATGCATATATTTATTAAACATAACTTTACTTACTTATTTATTGAGATTTTTGCACGGAGCTTTCCATTTTTAGGTTTGGTTAAACAAAACATATCTTATACACACAAGTCCAGCTCATGACCAACATCAAAAAAGGGGGGATAAAAGTAAGAAAAACAATAAACTGAGTGTTGCCACTTACTTGGTTGGCATCAGGGTCGGGTCTGTTCTTGTCTTTAACAGGCATGAGGCTCTCTGTCCTTGGCCATCAGGCTGAGCCTCTATGCCTCAGGACCGGAATCTGAGATGGGCAAAGAAACCTGCCTGGAACAGCTGCACTGTCTTTGCATCGGTTTCTGGGATGCAGGTGCATGAGACGCCTAGGGAGGAGCTTTTAGACTGCACAGCAGATCTGTGGGAGGGATTTCTTCTTCCCAGGAGGTGAGTGTAGTGCCAAGGGCCCTCAGGTCCTGCAGGTAACACTCAGGAAGGTGGGCAAATCATTCCGACTGCTGCAGGTGGGAATATCAGTGTCTGCTTGCGAAAAGGTCTCTGTGGTGCCAATCAAATCTGCATTACGCACTAATTCAATTACAGACACTGAAGCATTGATTGGATCTGATTGTGCATTCCTCTATTGTTCGTTGGCTCCCCTTAGTTAACAAATGTGTGATCTCTGCATGCTTTTTGTGATGAAGCCTTTCCAGGAAGGAACATTTGCCTGACTTGTGGTAGCTGGAAGAGTATGACAAGGCCACACTGGGGATGGGTGGGTTTTCTGGCCTTCCTGGTGTGACTTCCTGCCTTTGGACTCACCTGTAAGAAGAGGAACATCAGGTCGTGGTGTCTCAGGGGCTGCAGTATCTGATTATCTTCCCTGAAAGAAGTGCAGCAATGTTAAATTTCTGAGCTCACTGTGGTTAAAATGAGAAGACACTGTATTTGAAAACAAAGGGCTGATTTTGTGCTGTAGTCAACTGGGGCATGGGGTGTTTGTGTGTGCATGTGTGCATGTGTATGTGGCCATTTTATGGTTGGGTTGTTCCATTTGTCCTCACCACTGAAATGTTGCCAACTTGCAGAGATAAGATGGATGACGAGGAGGCTGACTTGCAAATAGTCAAACCAGTCAACCATTCCTAGCCAGGCCGTGTATGATGGAGGTCAGTCATGCACCCTCGACGGGCACGGGATGGAGGGCTTTGCAGCTCCAAGTCATTGCTAGAAAATGAACCACATGGTGAAGCACAGAAAGGGTCTTCCATCAGGAGTGCTGCAATTTGACATTCATATAGATTCCAAAAGGAGCCCTGGAGATGAGCTAGCTCACCCTGCATCTTTTATGTATCCTAGAAGGACACCGATAAATTGGTTGGTTTCACAGAACTAAGGAAAGATCCAAGATTGGCGCTAAGGAAAGACCAGAATTTTGACTTTCAATTCAATGCTCATCATATACTTAAGGTAAAATGACCAGGCATCCTGCTTTTTCACAATTTAACAAGGCCCCATGGCATTTTAAAATTAAAATTAATATATGACAATACTATTTTTGCATTCTATGAAAATTTTTGTTGCTCTATATGGATCAAATTTTTAATCAAGAAACCCCCCCTAACTCTCGGTTCCTGGTGTCTCACTTAAAATCTGGTCACTTTAATGAGGAGAAAATGTCCTTCTTTTCAATATCCCTTTTCCTAAAGTTACAATTTGAGGAATCATGTATTCTACTCCTAGGTTGGTGTGAAGACACTGAGAAAAGAAATCTCAACTAGGGTGAGGAACATCAACATCTTTAGGAAGCAGCAAAGATCATCATGGGAACAGAGGAACAGAGTTGCAACATGAGGATGAATGTCTTGTCCACTCCTGGAATTGATTACAATAACTCATAATTAATAAGGTATAATCATATTTTAGTAAAACTGCCTGGACCAAAATTATGCCTGAAATTGTTATTCAACATAACTGTACCCATTTTTAGTACTAAAGAAAGCCTTGTGGACATTGAGTTGGTTTTTTTTTTTTTCTCTTCTGTCATCAGAATGAATTTTAAGTGTAACTGGGATTTCTGTGTAGGAAACAGTCTGATTCCCAGTAGGTTGGAAGGCAGGACTTGGTGGTGACCCACGAGAACCTTTCAGAAAGAGGCATTGGGGCCCATGATCTCATTTTACACTGAAAAATATTTTGCCTTTGAATATTTATTCTCAAAACAAGTACAGAAATAAAATAAAGCAAAAAACATTGGCAGATCAGGTAATACAGTTCAGAGGCCATATCACTGCCTCTTTCTTTGCATTATTTGCAACATGAGAACATCCCTCCCCCCCTTTTTTAAGTCATTTGGGAAAAATATGACAAGCCACAAAATTATTTGAAAATAGATTTATTTTTCTTTATCCTCTCTCCCTTTAAAAACAAGATACAGCACCATGGAAACACTTCTATTCCTTACTTCTAGAAGCATTGCTGGCTCTATCTGGTCAGTGCTGAACTGCTCACCATAAAACCAGCAAGTCACAACCACGGGCTGCTCCATGGGAGAACGATGCGGTTATCTGCCCCCTTATAAGTTATAGTCTCTGAAACCTTCATTATATTTGCTATGCGTCAGAATCCATTCAATGGCAGTGAGTTGAGACTCTCAATTTACTCCAAAGCCAAGTTCAGCTTTCAATTATATTTATGCTGTTCTCCTTATCTATCAGCCTCTATTAAAAATTCTTTAGGGCTTAAGATAAATGATGAATATGCAGAAGAGGACAGCTCATACTTACTCTTAATATGTACCTATATAAACTTTGGGGTTTTAAGAAGAAGACAAAAAACAGGATGACATTTATAGTCATACCTTTAAAAAGCACTTATCCAACGTGTCAGAATCCTATCAGTGATTACGTCTTACTGAATAAGCAAGTAGCTCACATGAGCCTCATCTTTATAGAACCTAATAGATATTGCAGGCACATCAATAAATCTCATTTTATGTTATGCTTGGTCACAAAGAAGAATTAGATTGTGTTGTTCTAAGGGGTGGGAGGAGGGATATATATATATATATATATATATATATATATATATATAGCAATCATCCATAAAAATTACTTTAAGTTGAGCCAAAATGAACTGGTTAGGCACGTGCAAAATCCTGATCTCATGTTTTGGCCCATTTCATGCTGACTTGAAAAATAATTTATCCGTCAGAGTGATTTGCCACCAGACCTTTAGAAATGAGACACATTTGTGGATTTTCTTCCTAAGAAGCATATTGCAAACGAGATGCATTGATTTTATTTCATTCAGGCAAAATTGGTTATTTAGTTTTACTTATGGCTCTTATAAAATAGAGCTGCCTTGTTATGATCAAATAAGAAGGATCTATAATGTTTTCCTGCATATTGAATAGAACCCAAACTATACTGGGGTCAGCAGAGTTAGATAATTCCCTTGTGTTGCAAAGGGGTGAAAGGCTGAGCCCAGCTTCTGAACGGCATGTTGGCATAAGAGTAATGAACTTGGGCTGTGCGTGCATTTCTATTAGAAGCACAAAGAAATCAGGAATTTCACTTCTGAAATGATAATCATGTGGATTTTGTTGACTATAATATGCTTGTAATTATTTTTTCAGTCAATTGGCCTAGTTGATGTTTCCTGGGATGGAATCCTCATCCAGGCCCACACTTTGCAGATGCATAGTCAGATGCACCATCTAAATAAAGCTGGAGATTGATGCCAAATGGCTTTGGCTTTCAATATCTCCAAGGACAGGGATTCTAAAACTATGGATGGTGAGATCTCATACATATTCATCCAATAATCCCTTACAGGATATTTGATTTTTTTTATTCCACCACCTAATAATAAGGATGAGGTAACAGAAGCTGAGAGAAACAAAGTCACTGACTCTGTTCTAAAAATGATGTCTCTATGTCTCCCGCATCTAAAGTGACCAGTCACGCTGCTTTTTAACAATTTAACAATGCCCCGTGACATTTTAAAATTAAAATAAATATATTACAATCTTTTTGCATTCTATGAAAATTTTTGTTGCTCCATATAGACCAAATTTTTAATCAAGAACACCCCCCCCACCCCAGTCAATGGTGTCCCACTTAAAGTCTGGTCACTTTATAAAATCCGTCTTCTTGACACAGAATGATTACCAGTTTGCTCCTGCTGCTGTTCCACATGCTGTAGAGAATGCAATTCAGTGATTCTAAAAGGAAAAAGTAGAACTGCTCCATAGAGTAGTTCTCCAAGGCTGTCCAACTTTCCCGAAGTTGACAGCCCATCTTAACTTCACCATTCCACCAGCAGGGTTCCTTGGACAAAGGAAGAATAATATGCAAATCATTTTAGAATCCCCTTCTGTTCTTTCAAATGAGATCTCTCCATCCAAGGAACTCCAAGGTTTTACATCTCATCTAAAATCTGAGACTAAAGAGGAAGCAAATGAAATAAATTTAAATTGTGATTATCTAATTCTCTCCCTGGGGAACAGACAACAGAAAAGCAAATGAAGGAAGACATCAGGCAGTGCAAGACATGAAAATAAATGATAAATCATCAAGAATTTGTGATGGGTACAGACTGGGTACGGAGGAGGAAAATGAGGAACTGATACCAAGGGCTCAAGAAAATGTTTTGAGAATGATGATAGCAACAAATGGGTTGGTACAATGAGTGTATATGGATTGTGATAAGAGTAGTATGAGCTCCAAATAAAATGATCTTTTAATTAAAAATATTAAATTGTGTCGAATACACACACTAGTTTTGAAGAAGGTAGTGATGGAATTCAAGTAAGCAGTTGCATATAATGCAGCTATTGATACTCAATTTAAAAGCAATGGATATCACTGAATTCAACTTCTTCTCTGAATTCTGTATATACGGAATCATGATCTTAAAATTAGTGGAAATAATAAAACTTGATGGCTCCTGGCAGATTTTCCTCTTGAGATTCTCTGGCAGGAAAAATTGGTCCCCTGGTGTGGCTGAGAATCTATGAGGGATCTGAAGAACTATTCAGTTTATTATTGTAGTAATAATGAAAACTGGAATTGAATAATTTAAAGGTCTGCAGGAGTCATGAGACTTAAAGCCAGAAGCAGAAGAGCAACATTTTGCATCTGGAACTGTCCCAAGTTTTTTACAAAGGTCTGCCTGGGGAAAGCAAAGCAAATATAAATTCAGAAGAATATTGAAGCTATTAGGAAAATATGTTTTGAAATCTGATCAATATTCTTAAAGTAAAGACTTATTTCACTGGCAGAGGAAACGTCAAGGCTCTTACTATTGGAATGAGAAACATCTGCATTTGAGGTAAACAAAACAAAAACAAGGGTGATGTGGTTGTGCTGATTTGGCCTCCAAGGATCCCCCTGTGCCACGCTGTTTGGAGTTTCACATCAATGTGGAATGAGAGAGACACACAAATGTCAAGGATGACCATATTGATAGCTCCATAAGGTCATTTTAATTTAATATTTTAGTTTAATTAACAATTTTCCCGATATATGATTCACATATTATATAATTAAGTGGTTTAATCATAAAAATAGTTGTGCAATCATCACTCTGATTAATTTTGGAACATTTTTTCCTTTCTTGTATTCAGTATCGTTTTCTCCCCCCTTCTCCCTCAATCCCTCCTGCCAAACCTTGAGACACTATTCATCCAATGACTAGCTCCACAGATGTACATATTTGGATTTCATATAAAGATAGAAATACTAAAATTGTTTTAATTACTGACATTATTAATCCAGATTAAGTTTCTGAATGGTATAAATGATGAACACACTCAAGTGCTAAACATAATATTGGAAGTTCAAATTCACCTAGAGACACCTTGGAAGAAAAAGGTAGTGAGTCACTGCTGAAAAACCAGCCACTAAAATCCTGGGAGGACACTTCTAGTCTGACAGTGTGTTGCCATGACTTGGCAACAACTCTAAGCAAATGATGATAGGCTTATCTAGATAAAGAGCCTAAGTATCCATGTGTCTATCTGTCTATCAATCTATTTATCATCTACCTATCTATCATCTTTCTATTTATGATCCATTATCTATATCTATGACTTCTATGACTTGGAGTGGGATGATTAGGAAATGAGGAGAGACACTGTATTTCATTTTGAAAAGATGAGTGTGAGGTGGTTGGCTTACCTAAGTGATGAAGATTGGTGGCCATATGTAACTGAAGATGAGGAAGTGAAGGCCAACTCTTGCAACATGATGCTGGTTTGGCAGTTGTCAGCCTGCAGGGGCTGTGTGAAGCCTCACAGTCTATGTTCTTGGCCAGTGAAAGACTCAAAAACAAGGTATAAGAAAGATACACACCACATTTATTGGAAGAGAGAACTCAGACGGTATACTTTCTCTATGAAAATAATAAAGCAAATGAAATTTAATGTAAGCAAATTAATGAAGCTAGACAAAAGGACATAGGAGGTTTTTTTTTTTTTACTATTCTTGCAATTTTCCTCTAATTGAAATTATCTCAAAGTAAAAAGCTACACAAGAACACAATAGACCTTCTTTGCAACTATGCCAAGGAAATCAATATAAAATTCACGAACGACTTAAAATCAAACATGGTGCATGCATAGAGCACAGTGTGATCAGATGAATGAACTATTTCTCTTTCACTGAATTAATATGTCACTGTACTAATGTTACCAGAATTCAGCTACAATATAAAGTTCTTTGAAGCAGAATAAGTAAAAGTATTTCATTCTTGAGGTACTATGCAATTTCTAATGAACTTGTTTTCATTTCAATGAGCAAAAAATAGATTCCTTCATTAAAAAATAAGAAAACAGACGGGGGGTGGGGGTGGTGGTCGTTGACACTCCACCATCAGCCCCATGAGTTTGATGCTGGTCGGCGACGCTTCTCCTCACAGGTCCCAGTCCACTTACAATCTCTGACTTGGGCTCTTTCTTAGTAAACATAAAAAAAAAATGACATGCATTTTTTCCCTAGTTATAACATTCTTATTTCTTTAGTTTGAGAAAATCTGTTGGAAACCCAAAGGCTAAATAATCATACTCATCAATTTTCTTTGGGAAGATATGTACAAAGACATGTTACTTTAGTTACTTGATTTTGACTATTATATACCAGTCAGAGGTATGCCGGTGGTTTTTATTAAATGGACTTTGTTACTAGTATATCAGTTCCAATAGAGAAATCTTTTTAAAATTGGTCATTTTGCAGTATTCACTGCCATTTGGCCTTTAAACACACATTTGAAAACCCTAGCTCTCACCCTCACCAATTATCATTTACCATCACCCTCACTCTCTTAGCCAGCTTTCAATATTTTTTCAGATATCTGTTAAAAACTAATTGCAATCCTAAATTTAAAAGTGGCTAAGAGGATTTTTTTAAGTATTTGAATTATGCCATTTTCATCTTATGTGAAAAAACACAAGTTACATAGTTCTTATCTTTCTTCCCAATAATTTCAGAGGCCTGTAGTAGGAGTCATAATTATTTTAAGTATCTTCTTTAGTTACATTGACAGCATACAAGTCCTAAGTATGTTTTTTAAAGTTCAGTGAGGGATGTAGTCATTCTAAGTGTTTTCTCCAAGTTAAAAAAGGAGGAGAGTCTATAATGGAGGTTTATTGTGAATATGAAATGAAATAATGCATAGTGAAATGCCAACTGTGTTGCATGCTATACATGTATCTATACATACACTGCATATATATTACTGTATAAGAGGTGAAACTAATTATTTTATTCTTTTGATGACATTTATTTCTATTTGAGATGCTTTAGCAATCAAAATAGCCACATACGTTGAAGGTTTGATTGAACAATTATTTAAACTTTCTGATTAGTTTAAGAGAACTTATGATGTCATTCTGTGCAATTATTATTTCAGCAGGTAGTCAATATTTATTTTATAGATGCCTATATGTTGCTGATTTAACCATTGTACCACCTTGACCCTCCCCTGACCCCTCCCAAGGAAAAGCATTTCCCTGCCACCTAGTGAATTCCAACTCTGTACAACCCCAGGCTGAAGACTTGTACTGAACCATTGAGCCTCATCATCTCCCTTAGAAATGATCCTGAGTCAGCACAGACCTGACAGTATATATATGACAATTTCCTTTCTTTCTTTCTTTCTTTCTTTCTTTCTTTCTTTCTTTCTTTCTTTCTTTCTTTCTCTCTCTCTCTCTTTCCTTCCTTCCTTCCTTCCTTCCTTCCTTCCTTCCTTCCTTCTTTCTTTTCTTTCCTTTCCTTTCTTTCTTTCTTTCTTTCTTTTTTTTTTTGACAATTTCACCTTTCTAAAAAGAAAACAGGGCTGAGTCCTGGGGGCGGAAGTGGTTGAGTGTGGGACTGCAGCCCACAGGTTTGGCAGTTCAAATCTAGTGGCAGATCTCAGGAGCAGGGCTGGGTAGTTCACATGACCACCAGAGGCAGTGATGCCCCACCCCACCCCACCCCCCCAAAAAAAAGAAAACAAAGCAAACAGAATCTCAAACTGACTGCCATCAAGCCTATTTGATTCACAACGACCCTGTAGGACAACAGAGATAGATCCCGGTGTGTTTCTCACATGGTAAATGGTTATAAAATTAGAAAGCCTCACTTTTCTCTAGTATCCCTTACAGAGTCCAGTATTAAAATTTTCCTTCTGAATGACTCCTGTGACTGGGGACTGAAAGGCCAGATATTATTTAGGTGGAATGAATGTTCTGCCCTTTTCACTGACTTAAATTCCATTTCATTCAACAAATTGTGGTTCTGGTTTGTTGGAATGTGTGTTTGTTGGTTTGGGGGGTGCCATTGATCTTCTATTTGTCCTTTCAATTCCCTGGCAGCATTTTGCCAGTGACATCTCTCGTTGGACTCTAAAGGTTTCTTATTGCCTTCAATTGGGTAAAGGTAACTTGTGTGTCTTACTCCCAGTTTATGCTGAATGCATCACTGAGGTACTCCCCAATACCAACTGCTTTCCACTTGTCACATTTTGAGAAATTGTGCCAGAGGTCACCTACCCTCCTTTGAGAAATGAGTCTGTGAAACATCCCATCCTGTGACCCTCTTTGTGGTCACAGGCCAAATCATACTGCATTATCTAAGGAGAAGCTTTAAAGTTATCTAGGAGAGGCTCCTGAGAGGAAAGCATTCTGACAGCCCATAAATCCACTGTTCTCGGAGGCTGAGCACAGAAGTCCCTTCTTGCCTCCTCATTCTCTTCTCATAGAGGGCAAGACAGAGAAGCATGTCTGGAGCAGACTTTGATTTTTCATTGGTCTTCAGTTAGAAAAAGTGAACAGATGAGGGTATTGGGACAACTTGCCTGATTGAATTCACATCTCAAGTCTTTTAAACAGGGTCTACATGACACTCCTTTTCTTGCTAGCATTTTAGGGGGCTCTGCCAGGAAAGAAAAAAATGTAAGAAGCCACGAAGGTTTTAAAAAGTTATCTTTGGGGAAGATTAACCTGCTGGTGCTATAGAAGATGGATTGGATCAAGGAAAGATGGGGAGGCTATGACATGATTAGAAAGTTATTGCACTTCTAAGGCAGGTCTGAGGGCATGAGGGCAGATATGAATCTTAGTGTTTCGATGGATGTATAACTCTAAATCATGGGAATGAATAAAGAATATTGATGTATCATGTTTTATTTGGGGTACTTTAAAGGCATCCCCTAGCATCTCAAAGTCTGCCCCAGCATTAAGAAACAGCAGAGAGAGGCATACGCTATAACTTAAAGGGACCAAACGACTGCTGTTCCCCATAAGCGTTGACAGGAAATTTGGAATTGAATATGACCATCGAACTTGCTCCAAGAAAGATACGAACTGCATTAATAGCTTAGAGAAAGCAACATATCCTCAGAACTGTGAATGCGACCAGATGGCCAGTCACACATGGCTCAGAGAAGCACTGAAGTGGTTTTCCTTTTTTTTTTCTTTTTCTAAAACTAGGTCTTGATTATTCCAAGATGTAAGCTACTGTGGGAAAGTCCATAGAGGAAAGCTAACCATAAAGGCAGCAAGGAAACAACACAAGAAACAGAAATAAAAAATTAGAGTTCCCTTAGAGACAGGCATAAAGAAAATGTGCCATTCTACTGAGACAGGGCCATGGAGTTTTAGAATAAAGAAGATTAAATCATTCCAGTGCCTCTCATAGCACAGATGAGAGAGCAAGTGGCTTTGCTGTTGCTGTTGTTCACATGCAAATTAGATCATGACAAGGCAAGGATCAAGATCTCATCTGCACATGTCTGCAGGCTCTCACCTACAAGAAATGGTGCCTCTTCTCTTCAATCGTGGGGTAGGTCAAAGCAGCTGAGATGTGCAGCTTTAATTATATTACCACATTTTAAACAACCAATGTTCCTGAGAATATAGCATAGGCAGAGAAAAAGCATGCACAAGTAGTGATGGATGCATGTTCATAAAACGAACACACACTGAAAACGGCACAGTAACGACAAATAGCATCATCAGCAAGTCAAAGTTCCTCTATTCCTTTTCTGTTCACTATTTACTCTGATCACTGGTAAGAAGTCATTTTTATGACTTTAAAAACATTTTTTCTTTGAAAACCTTTCTATAAGATAATGAGTTGGTTTATTTTCTCTTTTATTTGGGGTCTTTGGGGGTCAAAATCATATGCATGATATTTATACAAAATTGTACAATGATGAATTATAATGTTTATGTTAAATAAAGTCAGACAATGTATTTAATCATTCTACCATTCCAGGTCATGTAGGTTATGTACAACTTACCCAAAACAATGATTTCTTGAGTAATCTTTAAATATATATTTTGATCATTTGTGATTTCCAACTTTGACACCTCAGTATTGTGAATACTTCCAACTTCAGAGGCTCTTTTTCCAGCACTCCGTAAGTCAAGATTTGACTGTGATCCATCAGGTTTTCACTAGTTACTTCTTTTTTTTCACATCACTGCCCTGGTGGGAGTAGGAAGCCCAGCCTTTCCCCTGGAGAGATGCTGCTGGATTTGAACCGTCAATCTGTGGGCCACAGTCCCGCACACAACCACGGTGCCATCAGGGCTGGGCCACTAGCTATTTTTTTAAGTGGATCACCAGGTTCTTCTTCTTGGACTGCCTAAATTTGGAAATTCTGATGAAATATGTCCACGGGAGGTGATTCTGCTGGTAATTAAGGCATCAGTGGTGTAACTTCCAGCTTTACAGCCACACAAAAAGCACCACAGCACATCAAGTTGACAGATGAGTGGTGGCTTGGAGAGTTGTCAAGGTATAAAATTAAATGGTTTAGTAAGAATGGAAAGAAAATTAGCATGATGAAGAGAGCCACGGTACTGGAAAGCACTGAATAACACTTTAGAATTTCACTTGAGGACAACATATTATCAGGAATCAGTGAGAATGAAGGAGGAAGTCCAATTGCACAGAAGGTATTGTCAAAAATCAAAGCTTCATTAATTAGCAGAATAATAATAGAGACAATTCAATCCATTTACTTCATGGTGGTAGTGCTCACCTGTTACACAAGGAAGTTTCGAAGACAACTCCCTGCCAACCAACGGGAAGAGATCCATGTTTGTGCCCATTCCTAAGAAACAGATCCCAACAGAAATGTGGAGATTATGAAACAATATCTTGATATCACAAGCAATTATATATCTTCCTGAAAAATATTTCCAATAGTATACTGACATGAAATTGCCAGAAATTCAAATTTGATTCAGAAGAGGTCATAGACTGAGTGATATCATTCTTGACATCAGATGAATCTTAGTGAAAAGGGGAAAAATGCAAGAAAGCTACATATCAGAGTTTTATTTACAAGGAAATGCATTTGGGTATATGCATCATAACAAATCAAGGTTATTGATTTGTAAAAAGGCAGTTGTTCAAACAGAACAATGACCTACAGGGTAGATGTAAATCAGGAAATGTAGGGGGCAGAGAGTCATTCTTTCACCTTGTGGAAGTCATGTGCTTATGTCAACTTCATGATTGAGATGTGGGGGTGAGGTCTAGCCTGATAATCTGAAGCTAGTCATTAAGTAGTCAATGAGGCATCTGTGTGGGCTTGGCTTTCTCCTGAGGCTTCTGGGAAATCTCATGGTATTTCCCTGGTGGAAATGAAAAGCTATCTCGCCAGTTGTTGAGGGTCAGTCTCTGAAATGATGAATTACAGACAAGATGGCAGCATCCAAGGAGCTGAAGGAGCCTGAGAAGCCACAGGGCCTTGCCCTGATGGAACCAGACCTCTGAAGCTGGAGAAGCCACGTAGAGACCCCTGCCAGTGCTGAGTTGCTTCTAACACCACTGGATGCTGTTGATGGACTCTGAGTCCTAGAAGCGAGGAGGCATGGGGAGACCCCTGCCAGCGCTGGATTCTGCAATCACTGCCCTGTGACTTTGTGAGTCTGAAGGAAACCAGGTGTTAAGCATATGAGCTAATAGCAGACTTATGACTTTGAACTGGACTGGGTTGGAATGCTTTCTCAATGTTCCATTCCTTTTGTATATAAACCTTACCCTTATATCCATATGCGTGCCTATGAATTTATTTTTCTAGTCTACCTGGCTTGTTCAATCTAGATGATGAGCAGAAAATATGAAAAAGTGCTCTAGGAGATAAGGAATGCATGATCAGGATCCTCAGGATAGAAAACATCAAGCACTTAGTACTGAAGATGGCAGATGAGGGTCATCTGTATGCATTACACTTCAGCATAAAGAAAACAAAGATTCCCATTGATTTGACCAATAATCCACATCACGATAAATGGAGAAATATTGAAGTTGTCAAAGATTTCATCTCACTCAGGTTCAAAATCAATGCCCATAAAAGTATCAGCCAAGAAATTTTCCATTGGAGCAAAAGATCTCTTTAAAATGCTAAAGCAAAAAGGTATCAATTTGACGATGAAGTTGCACCTGACCCAATCCAAAGTATTTCTGTGATTGCATGCATGCGAAAACTTGACATTGAATAAGAGAGATCAAAAATGAAATGATTCCTTTTAAGTGTGGTTTTGGATAAGAATACTTTGGATGTCCTGAAGAATGAACAGATCTAACATTGAAGAAGTACCGTCAGAATTAAAAATGAATTGGTGAGATTTCATCTCACTTACTTTGAACATTTTCTCATGAAAGGCCTTTCCCTGCAAAAGAAACCCACACTCCGGAAAGCAGTGGGCTACCGTATTCCTAGCTTCTCTGCATAGCCACTTCTTCATTGTTTCCATGGCCTTATGTCTAATCATTTCATAAGATCTATGCTCCCTGCAGAGAACTTCTCACTTAGTCTTTTAAACTGCTGTTTCTTCTGGTGTCATATGACTATAGTGGACAAACATTTACACGTATGGGAAAACATGAATTTTACAAATGCTGATTTTTATAAGCAACCAAGATATATAGGAAAGAGATAAGGAAGGACTAAGAATAAAGGCAATCAGAAATATTTATGAACACAGAGGGGAAAACATTTTAAAAGTAAAAGTTTCAAATTTCTTGTTTAATTCTATCTTATTTCTGAGACATTTAAAAATATCTTTTGACTATGCATTAATGTACCTTTCTGGCTATGTTTTTCTTTCATTCTTTTCATCCCATGAAGCTTAATTTCTTGACTTACTCTATATTATTTCTAACTTCATAGGATGAGAAATACAGATATTGAATAGAGGATCACGTGTTAGGTCAAGAGAATTAATTTTTGGTCCCAGATATAATACAAGATCTAAGCACAAATGTTTAAATATGACCATGCAAGTTTAATGTAAAATTTAGGTTTAATTTCTTAGAAGGATAAAGAATGTATTTCTGCTCTGAAATTAAGACTTTGGCTTGGAACACAGAAAGGGATGGTATAACATTTTTAAACCTTCAGAGCAAAGTTGTACTTGAATGTGTACTTTGAACGAAACAAATTCTAGCATCTTCCGAAATGATGCTATTTAATTGCAATGCCCTAAGAGAGTTCATAATGTACTGACTATAACTAAAATATTACGCACCTTTTCAATTTGTTTAATATTTTAGTTATAGTCAGTCATTCCAAGAATGCTACCCAGCTAAATGTCATGAGAAACCAAAAGGCAAATTCCACATGGAGGATAAAAGGAGCAAATCCAGGAACAGTGGAAGGTGGTGTCACTCTGCATATGCTAAGAAACAGTCTTGGCCTTACAGATGCCTTCCCTGAATCCTCACACCACTTTAGCTATGCATTATGAACTCTTTTAGGTTGCTACATTTCTTTTACATTAACACATACCTGCATAATCAATGGATCATTCATTTGTTTTCTCTATTAACACTAGAGTTAACTAGAAGCTTTCTGCTTGTAGTAATTGTGTGTCCTAATTTCCTAAGACAGAAAAACAAAAACTAATTCTTTAAGTAAATAGGAAAAAAAAACCAAGATGCTATGTCCTGTAGATGATGTAATGGAGAAGAGAATGTAGACCATTTTCCATGAGCTCCAGGAATATCAATGGCAACACAAGTATTTCCAATTCTTCATTTTGACTTAGGGTCAACTGTCCATAACTGGACCCTCTATTAATTTCCAGATTGTTGTAACATTCCCATCCAATGGAAGAACAAATTTGAAATTCCTGGTGTGTATCTCAGATATTGCAATTAAAGTACCATCAGATCTGATGCTGTATGTCATAAGGCTAATACAGCTTGTTTGAAATTCAGCGTTATCCTTTAATATAATTTGAGGACCTCATAAGGGTAGTCTCTCAGTGATGGAATAACGTGAAAATGACTGAGAACCTACCTTTTGAAGTACTGGAGATTGAGCAACAGTTGTAACTACTTATTTGGATTTTGAATAGCATATTCCTTTACAGAAGCAGCTGAGAATTTCCAATGATCAAATAAGCACTTTCTGACCCTACCGTATAGAGGCTATTCAAAACTTGGGCAGGCACAAGAGTGAGAAAAATGAACTCAGAGAGTATCAAAGACAATTATGGCTGACAGGATACACTGTCTCACACCAAGGAAAGGTAAGCAGTTGGTGAATGTTGTTGAAAGACTAAACTTCCGTGGGAGAAATCTGGAAATATGGAGATTAAAGGACAGTTCTTTCTCATACTATGAACAGTGCCATTGAAAAATTACTTAATCACTCTCTGCCTTAGTTTATTCATTGTATAAAAGAGATAAGCACTAAAGAGTAAGATTATCTTGAGAAACTAATGGGATATTACAAGTATAACATTTATTTCAGTACATGACTATACTAATTGAGAACATTTCTTCTAAAAATATTTGAAACCCAATTTAATTCAGCTAAAACTAATGAAAGCAAAAATATAATTAAATAAATAAACCAGTCATCCAGGAAACAGAAAGCATGAAGCCACTGCCGTTCTGTCATCTTGTCATATGGGTGTAGCTTGCATGATGCTGTGATCCTGGAAGCTATGTCTCCTATATTTCAAAGACAAGTAAGGTCACCCTTGGTGCAGAGCAGATTTCAGCAGCATTTCCAGACTAGACACATAATTCTCAAGAAAATAGCCACTAAGAATCATGATCCCAATTCTACCTTATAAATCGAGCTGGATTGGAAGAGGTACACTGGTACAGATGGGAACTGGAAATATGGGGAAACCCAGGGCGGATGAACCCCTCAGGACCAGTAGTGAGAGTGAGTTACCAGACGGATGGAAGGAAAGGTGGGTAGAGAGGAAGAGTCAATTACAAGGATCTACACATAATTTATATGGAGCACAGACATTGGAAGTATGGGTGATGGAGACATAGGGCAGTGTAAGATGTGACAAAATAATAATAACTTGTAAAATATTGAGGGTTGGTAGGGGAGGAGGAGCAGAGACGGCAAGGATGGTATGATGAGCTGATATCATAAACTCACATGGAAAACCAGATATTTGGAGAATGATGATGGCAGCTGACATGCGAAGGTGCTTGGCACAGTATACATATGTAGGTATTGTGATAAGTGGTGTATGAGCCCTTAATGAAATGATTTTAAAAAAGAATCTTACAAATTGCAGCAGAACATTGCAGGCAATGGGGCCCTGAGTTAAACTATTCATATGGAACAGCACTAAGATCATGCCTGAGGAAGACTGTCTCCAACAGGTATTTGCTGTTGGGACATGGCTCAAAACAAAAATAAACTGTTACAATCATCCTTTAACAATTTAAAATAGAATGTACCAGGTATGAGTTTAAGGAAATTGGAAGCTGTAAAAAATGAAATACAATGCATACAATCAATAACATGAGCCTTAGAGAACTAAGGATAACTGGTATTGGTCATTTGGATTGGTCAATCATATGATTTACTATTCCAGAAAAAACAAATTGAAGAGGAAGAGTGTCACATTTATTTTCAAAGGAGAACTATCTTGAAGTACAATATCGATATGCCTACAAGGATGACTCAACAGTGTGTGTATATTATTTAGCAATAGCATTAATATCACACACACACACACTCACACTCTCTGCTGTTGAGGTGATGCCAACAAATAGCCACTCGACAGACAGACAATTGACCTTGTGCGTCCCCCAGATTCACTCTTTACCAAAGAAGTCATCCTTATCTCTTTCCCAAGGGGAAGCTCGAGATTTGAACTCCTGATCTTGCAATCGCATCCCAACACATAATCACTGTGCCACCTGGGCTCCCTTTAATATCACAAGAAAATTAAATTTTGTTCAAGATAATTTTTTAATTATTAATAGGAAAAATGCTAGAAATTCAAGCCAGATTCAGAAGACGACAGAGAACAAAATATATCATTCCTGATGTCCGATGAATCATATCAGAAAATAGAGAATGCCAGAAAGAGATTATTTGATTGACTGTGCAAAACATTCGATATGTAAAAATAAAGATGTATAACCTTGTCCCAGCCTGCGGGTCCCTAATTCACAAGTCCTGGAAGGAGGAGCGGGAATTTGGGAGACAGGAGACGCGAGAAATGGAGACAAGACAGTACTCTGATCAAGTCTCTTTTATTGAGTGGAAGGTTCCAACTTATATAGGCCAGCAAAGGGGGAACAAGCTGCAGGTGTTTCCTGAAACGCCTAATTGCAAAAACAATATAATCCTGTGTGTGGAAAGCCCCTGGTATTTTTGGCCAGCTTGGAATGTCAACACCACCCATAGCGGAACAAACTGCACCTGTGGCTGCAGAGTGGAAAATCACAGAGCTCAGGCAATAAAGATCAAGACAATGGCCGGGCCTCATGGCTCAGGTCATAACCTTGCAAAGACTGTATTTTAGAACATTTCGTTGTGCCCATGTGGAATCCGTACATAAACCAAGCAGCAGTCATGCTAACGGAGCCTATCAAATATTTCTATTATGTATACACTCATGTAAGTCAAGGTTTTCATGCAGTTTTTGTGGTAAAATTAGGTGCCTTGGCTGATACTTAGGTCAGTTTATACTCCAGTATATATGATTTGCTGAGTGTTTTAAAAGCAGGAAAGGTGTACATCATGATTTTATCCTGTCAATATACTTATTCAATTGATCTGCTGAACAAATATCCCCAAATAAAATGAGAAACTATAATCAGGTTTAGGGAAATCGTATTAAAAACCTATTGTATGAAGATGACATATGTTGTTGAAAGCTACGATGACTGATAAAAGCTAATGATGAAGATCAAAGGTGACTGTCTGCAATATGCATTATACCCAAAGGCAGCATGAACACAAATCTTCACAACTGGAACAATAAGCATCATGGTTAATAGAATAATTTTTTTAAATGTTCAAGGTTTATTTGGACAACAATCAATGCTCATGGAAGCAGCAGTTCAGAAATTAAATGCCATATTTCATTGGGCAAATCTGCTGCAAATGACCTCTTTGAAGTGACTAGTGTGTGCCTGATTCATGCCATAGTATCTTCCATGGCTGCAAACGCATTGAAAGTTGGGCAATAAAAAAGGACAGACTCATTACCATTGAGTTAATTTTAATTCTTTGTGACCATAGAACAAAGCAACTAGGCTGTACTTCTTTATTGGAATAGAAACAGTCTTCCTTCTTTTAAGTAGCTACTAGTGATTTTGAGCTCCTAACTTTGAGGTTAGCACCTTAATGATAACTCACTGCCATCAGGGTTATAAAATGAATAAGAAATATTGGGTAGGAGGGGCAATATGTATTCAAATTATGCTGATAAGAAAGAATATTGAAATTCCCCTGAATCCACCAAATAAACAAGTACAGCCTGAATGCTGCTTAGAAGTTCAGATGGCAAGTGAATCACATGTATTTTACATATATAATCAAGGGACATCAGTCCCTGAGTAAGGTTATCCTGTTTGGTAAAAAGTGGAAGGTTGATGAAAAAAAGAAGACCCTGGGAATGGATTGGCAGATGAAATAGAACAATAGATGTACAATAGCAACACTTTGAAGGGGCACAGAGCCTGGAAGTTTCTTAGTCTTCATGTGGTATCACCATGATGGCCCCAATCTGATGGCATAAACGCATAAAGGAGAAAAGGTGACAGTGAAGAAAGATGTGGTGCTGGCATGAGGTCAACTCAACTCAGTAAGTAAATATGCTCAGAGAACTAGCTTGGCATCTTAATAGCGTTTATGTACTGAATCCCAGCCTCAATCTTTCCTTTCCTATATAGGATTCTCCTCATTTGGGAAGACCTAACAGAAGCTCACTCCAAATTCTTTTCTTCCCACTTTTCTATGTCAATTTTAATAAAAGTTTATATGTTGTTTCCATGAGAAATAGAAATATTGGAAAAATATTTTATTTTCTCAATTGTTCACAATAATCCATAACTTCCTTACAGCTCTCTGTATAAGTAAAGTTACAGTAACAGTCTCTGTAGAACTGCATGGTTGTGGTAGAAGAAATATTCCCCAAGAAGGAAGATAGAGAGGAATGCAAGGAGTCTGAATGAACAAGTAAGAAGACACTCTTCACCACTGACACATGGTATTTGCTTGGTTCATTTGGTTTATTTTTTGTTGTTGTTGTTGTGTGCAAGGAAGTCTGTTATGACGCATAGAAACAAATTCATAGACATACATATGGAAATAAGGGGAAAGTTTATATACAAGAGGAATGGAACATGGAGAAAGCATCCCAACCCAGTCCAGTTCAAAATCCTAAGTCCGATATTAGCCCATATGTCCAATATGGGCATAAAGTCTATAAAGTCTGCTTCCAACTTATGAAATCACAGAGTAGTGGGTGCAGAATCCTGGGCTGGCAGGGGTCTCCCCATGACTCTTCACTTCCAGGACTCAGGGTCCATCAACAGCATCCAGTGGTGGTAGAAGCAACTCAGCACTGGCAGGGGTCTCCACATGGCTTCTCCAGCTTCAGAGGTCTGGTTCCATCAGGGCAAGGCCCGGAGGCTTCTCCTCAGGCTTCTCCAGCTCCTCGGATGCTGCCATCTTGTCTTGTCTGTAATTCGTCATCTCAGAGACTGACTCCCAACAACTGGGGAGATGGCCTCTCCTCTCCACCAGGAAAGTATCGTGAAATTCTCTAGAATTCTGAGGAGAAAGCCATGCCCACACAGATGCCCCATTGGGTACTCATTGGCTATCTCCAGACTAACAGACTAGATTCCACCCCTACATCTCAATCATGTACAACAAAATGACAAACTGTGTAGTCATTAAGTTAGGTGTATTTAGATATGTTTTCACTCATAGTGAAAGGAACACTATCTGGCCGTGGTGATGTCTGAACCCAAGGTTGCACTCCAGTGGTATTCCATCTCTGTGAGGGTCTTCTTTATTTGGCTTTCTTGGTGACCCTTTATTTTACCAAGCACAACACCCTTCTCTAGGGATGCTTGTATATCTGAAGTAAGTAAGTCAAAGCCTCTCCATTCTGGCTTTTAATGGATATTTTGATTGCACTTCATCCAACTATGTAACATGACCTTCCACTATTTGGATTGTCCATGTTATAGTCAATATTCTTCACCAACAATTATGTTCAAACATTTAAATTATTATCTGATTTTTCTTAATAATTGCCCAGTTTTCACATGCATTTAATATGATTTTAAATACCATGACTTAGTTCAGGTGACCACAAGTCTTTAAAATCATACATGTGTGATCTTTAACACTAGTTCTTTTGCAACAGACCTACTTGATGTGATACATGATTGTGAATCTAAGTAGAACAAAATTCTTGATAATTTCAAAATTCCTCCATTTATTACTATGCTACTTACTAGACAAGTTTGAGAATTTAAATATATATATTATATATTTAAGGACTATAATATTTTATCATTCATTGGTAAGTGATTCACATCCCCTTCATTTTCAGTAACATTTTTTAAAAATTTTATCGGGGGCTCTTACAGCTACTACAACATTCAGTACATCATTTGTGTCAAGCACATTTGCACACATGTTGCCCATATTTCCAAACATTTTCCACTTGAGCCCTTGGTACAAGCTCCTCTTAAAACAACAACAACAACAACAAAAACCTCCCCTTACCCCTCCTCCACCTTTTTTTAATGAATCATTTTATTGGGGACCCATACAACTCCCATCACAATCCCTAACAACATCAGTTGTATGTAGGCCACTTTTACACACCCATTGCCATCATCACTCTCAAAACATTCTCCCTCCCTCCAGGCTCCCGTTATCAGCTCCCTATATTACCCTTCCTCCCCCCTTCCCCTTGAACCCTTAGTAATTTACAAATTATTTTTCCATCCTG